>CAJHQQ010000217.1:0-287297 GCA_905132885.1 Moricandia moricandioides | reverse complement strand
CTCCTTCAGAGTCTTCATGGAACTCCTTTGATTCTTATTAGATTTATATTCTACATCTGTGTTATTCATCTATGATTTCTATGACAAAGATCATGTATGAGTTGATCTCTTGTTAGGTTCATGATTTATTAATGGTACTGATGGATTAGCCAAACAATAGAATTTCTAGGGTGATTATTAGATTTATAAATATAATTATGTTTATTGATTGTGTTCTAGAGTATCTAACTAGAACCCTGATCATAGGATAGTTAGGCGCAAGCGAGAGCATGGTCTACTACCAGAATTAATCCTGTTGAGCTACGTTGCTAGAAACAAATGAGAGTTGATTTAGTTAATTTAGTGAACATATCGATTAGGTCTTAATGCTTGACTCGAGAGACCATCGATCGACGCAGGATCATTGCCATCGATCGACGGTCATTCCGTGTCAACAAGCGAGAGCTGAGACATCTGACTTAGTCAATAGATTAGTCTCGCAGCGAGAGCTGGTCATCTTTTACATTAGATATCGATTTCTATGATTAATACCCTTGGCTTCTATCCTCTATAATCCACTTTCCTGAAACCCTAGATCTAGCTATTTATTATTATTGTTTACTTACGAATCAATCAATTATCTGCTATAGTTTATTTACTACTTATTAATCAATTTGCCTAGCTTAATCGCGATTGTAATGAGTTTGTTGTGTGCTCACGCTCCCTATGGATTCGATCCCTAAATACTACAATTTGACCTCTCTTGGCAAGATTAGTTTGTAGGGTTAATTTGATAGAGTTTCCATTGATATATATATAAAACCTTCCTGTCAAATTTGGCGCCATTTCCGGGGAGCAAGGATTAGCCATTAGACTCAATTTGTTTGATTTAGTGTAGGTATTTTTCTATATTAGTTTACTTACATAAATTTTTTTCTTGTGTTTCAGGTACATACATATTAGTACCAGGAAACAATGAGGAGAGGATTTTTGGGTTCTTCAAAAAAGGAACCTGCTGATTCGCGCACGATCCATAAGTTTACGAGGGCAGTCGACACCCTCCAAGCAGTGATCGCTAGCAAAGAGAAGCGAGCATTGATCGACACCAATACTTCACCGTCAATCGATATTAACGTCATGACATCGATCGACACCCACACTTCGTCGTCGAGCGATACTACTTGCGAGAAGATAGAGAACGTCGAAGTACTCATACTGAGAGTTGAGAAGAATGGCATCTTACGGGACGAAAGAGGTCGTGCGCACAACAATGCAGTGCAATTGATTCATGAACAAGGGAATGCAATCCCGGATGCTACTGATGTTACTGTGAATTCTGGGATTGAACGACAAAAGGCACTTAGAGACTACAACATGGCTGAGGATTTTTACGCCAAAAGGTCTGCAATGCGTTGTTATGCACCATAGAGGAATGTCTTTGAGCTGAATCCTACATATATCTCTCTTGTGGGTCAGCATCCTTTTCATGGTCTTCCTCATGAATGTCCCAGTAACCACCTTGAATCGTTCGATTATTTAGCGTCGACCATTAAGGGCAATGAATTCTTTGAAGATTACTACTTCTGCAAACTATTCCCATACTCACTTGTTGGAGAAGCAGCATGTTGGTTCAAGAGGTTGCCACCAGGATCTCACACTACCTGGAATGACATCACGAACACCTTCCTCACCAACTTTCTCTATGATACTGAAGCAAATATGAAGATCAAGATGGAATCTAGGTTGAGATATATGGTAGAGGAAGAAGAAGAAGATGGATATGGAGAGTTGAGCAGAGTAAAAGAAGCCGATATTAGTGATCCGACTTCAGCATCGATCGACACTAAGATCTCAACGTCGATCGACCCTAAGACATCATCATCGATCGACACTAACCCCAGTTATCGATCGACACCACTCGACATCCATGAAAGATCGAGTTATCTTCAGGACATTGCAAACTCGACACTATAGAGCACCGTTGTATCAAGTTGCTATCATGCTATAGATGTAGACAAAGAAATCACCATGGGAGATCTTTTGGAGGTAAAGGATACAGAACAACTTGGGTATTTGGATTCGAGCAAGAAAGTCAATATGGAAGACTTCTTAGACCTGGAGGGAAAGCTTGAAGATATGGATAAGGACTTGGAGATGAATTTTGATGACGATTAGCACACTTCGCGAAAAGATATGAAGACTTCACCAAAGGCTAACATTGATCGACACCCACCTAATGATATCGATCGACACACACCGGATGCTATCGATCGACACACACCGGATGCTATTTATCAACACCGCCCATCCGACATCGATCGACACTTATTGTTGGACGAACAACCAGGTTACATGATTGAATCAGGACCAGTTGAGGAGAGAATGCACGTGTCCAAGACCTCACATCGTGTTGTCCCTAAAAATCAGAGACCACCTATCTGCACAGAAGAAGCTGATGGCTTTAACAAAAGAGTGAAGAGGATACATGATCCTGTGAAGATTGTGGTTCCATGCGCTGTATTTGAAGTTGAATCACCTATCCCACCAGATAGAAGTGTGCATCTAGGTTCCAACGATGGGGTATTTGGTGATCATCAGCATGCAACAGTTTCTCAACCAGGGTTGATATTTACGAGCAAAGTCGACAAAAGCCCAGCAGAAGCAGTATCAATCGATACCAGAACTGCAGTATCGAATGACATCACCATTGGAGCATCAATCGACCACAACACCAGAGCGTCGATCGACACTCATCACATATCAGAGCAGAATAAGTTTGAAGTATCTCATAATCTCTTTGATGGAGGAACCACGAGATCAAACAAGTCTGGGGGAAAGAAGAAGATGAATTGGAAGAAGATGAAAAGGACCAATGGCGGTACTCAGTTATCATTGATTCCCCACTTCTCAGATGGTGTTAGGAAGTACAGAGTGTGCAGCAGATGTTTCTCGCAGCCATTTGCAAAGCTTCGAGCACTCCTTATTGCTGAGATGATAGACAAGGGAGAAGAGTCTATGGAGGCTTTCACAAAAAGGGTGATGAAGCTGAAGAAATTGAACATTGGGAATTGTTTTGGAGTAAGTTCCCAGTCTCACTCGAACTAAATCAGAGTTTCAAAACGTCAAGCTAAAGACTATAAACAAGCGCTGAGTGGGAGGCAACCCACTTTTTAGTAAGTTTTAATTCAAATTTATTTTTCATTTGTTACTAATTTTTGTATTTATTCATTTCAGGGTTAAAAAAAAGAATAGGGTAGAAACTTCCAAGTGTACCATCAATCGACACTGAAGAATAAACATCGATCGACAATGGATCATGACCATCGGTCGACACCATCCATCTGCAATCGATCGACAATCTTTTATAGAGTAAGGTATCGAGTTTCTATCTTTAACACTATTTACTTATGATTTATTTTCTCATAACCAATCCGAGGCGGATGATCGAAAGGGATAGTGTGACTTAAGTCTTGGGGAGGTTCGCTAATGCTATTTGATTGTTTTTGAGTGTTATTATATCTATATAAGTTTTTCAAAAAGTTTTATTGAGTCAAGAAGAGGACTGTCATCAAAAATCTATTATTGACTAACCATGCTATAAACACCATTCTTAGAAGGTTATTTTCAGACATTACTAGAGATACCAAAGTGGATCACCATGCCACTATATCACACTTGCTCAGAAAGTTTGGAGGAACCAAAGCTGATTTCCAACACTAGTCTTGACATTATTTTCTTGCTTTGGGATCTGGTATACATTGGATCGGATTCCTTCTGCAAGTTTGGAAGGTAAAAGTCTGTGTGATTATGATTCCCCTCTCTCTCCGATTCAGATAAAAAGGATCGAACAGGATTTGGTGGCTACAACCATTAAAGCTTGATTCATATGATTTTAGAAAGAGATAAAGGTCAAAAAGAAGTGAACAGGATCTGGTGGCAAAAACCATGAGGGCTTGATTCATGGAAGCCTATCCAAATATCTTAGTCAATTAAAATAATAAAATGATACCCTCAAAAGAAGGGAGACATTGACTGAGAAGAATTGAGAAGAGAGAGAGGAAAGGAATCAGGGAAGACTACCTGTGTGTTCAGATACTTGCAGAGGTAAGACTCCATATATCCTTTGATCGATACTCCCAAGGTAAAGCGTGCACTTTTATTTTATGCAAAGAAATAAAATCAATAGAGGGACGAGTCAGACTAGTATTTTCTAAGTTGTTGGTAGAATGGATTTGGTTGTTATACTAGGATATGGTATATAAAGTTTCTCTGTGATTGACATGATAGGATGTGATTGCAATAAAGTAAAATGACAATTATACTTAGATATTATGTGAGTCTTCGCTTTTCAAAACCTCTTCCATAGGCTTGTTTGCTTGAGAACAAGCAAAAGGTTAAGTCTGGGGGAGTTGATAGGGCCTGATATTTACCACTATTGTGCCATGATATCAGCCCTATTTAGAGTCTATTATATGTGTTTGGAATATGTTTTAGAGTATTTTCAGGTTCAGGTACGTTCTAGAGAACTTTAGTGATTCTCGAGCTTTTAGAGATGTAGAACTGCACAGATGCGTCAGATGTATAGCTATGGATGGAGACATTACCACAGTGAGATTGAGCTTATCTTTTTAAAGAAGATATAGGTTTGCGTTAGCTTTCCAATGCCACTGGTTTGAGGTCCATCTGACGGTTAGATCTAAAGTTATGCCCATTTTACTGAAGAGTGGTCTGTCTGCCTAGGGAGAGGAAGCTGCCGAGAAGATGAATGAATGTCGATCGACGGAACAGCCTTATCATCGATCAACGGTGATCCGAGAAGACAGACCCGAATTTTTTTATGGCCGACTTATGCCCAGAATCCATCAAAAATTACCAAAATACCCATGGGCTACTCTTGAAACGCTAACCAAGCTTTATTGACGCCTACTCTTGAAACGCTAACCAAGCTTTATTCTATATATTGTTCTAGGGTTAGGAGAGAAGGGAGGAACTCCTTCAGATTCCTCCTGGAACTCCTTTGATTCTTATTTGATTTCTATTCTACATCTATTCTATTCATCTATGATTTCTGTGACAAAGATCATGTCTCAGTAGATCTCTTGTTAGGTTCAAGGTTTATTAATGGTACTGATGGATTAGCCAAACAATAGAATTGCTAGGGTGATTATTAGATCTATCAATAAAATTGTGTTTATTGCTTGTGTTCTAGAGTAACTAACTAGAACCCTGATCATAGGATAGTTAGGCGCAAGCGAGAACATGGTCTACTACCAGAATTAATCCTGTTGAGCTAGGTTGCTAGAAACAAACGAGAGGTTATTTAGTTAATTTAGTTAATTTAGTGAACATATCGATTAGGTCTTAATGCTTTACTCGTTAGACCATCAATCGACGCATGATCATTGCCATCGATCGACGGTCATTCCGTGTCAACAAGCAAGAATTGAGACATAGGACTTAGTGAATAGATTAGACTCGCACCGAGATCTGGTCGTCTTTTACATTAGATATCGAGTTCTATGATTAATACCCTTGGCTTCTATCTTCTATAATCCACTTGCCTGAAATCCTAGATCTAGCTATTTATTATTATTGTTTAATTACCAATCAATAAATTATTTGCTATAGTTTATTTACTGCTTATTATTCTATTTGCCTAGCTTAATCGCGACTGTATTGAGTTTATTGTTGGTGCCCATGCTCCCTGTCGATTCGATCCCTAAATACTACAATTTGACCTCTCTTGGCAAGAGTAGTTCATAGGGTTAATTTGATAGAGTTTGCATTGAAATACATAAATAACCCTCATGGCACACGGTAAATCAAGTTAACATTGACCAGACCCTAGATATTACCTTCACGTATGGCACATCACCTTACTTTCCAAAATCCATAATATTGAGGTGAGAGAAAGGCATATAGCGAGGCATATAGAAGAATTTCAGAAAAGCAATTATACGGTATTATAGGCAGCCAGAAGAATTATGCAAGTCGCAGTTGACGAGAGTTGTGTTGTGATAATAAATTTGGTTCTTCTAGAAAGTGTCTCCACATAAAATAAATTATCAGGTTTTAAAAAATCGGAAAATCAGCAATCTGTTATTTGGTCAGTACTGAGTGGTTGCTAGAGTTGGAAAGGTTAGCTGATGATCAGAGCTTATTTCATATAGGCATTAGGAAATCTGTGAGTCGATCTTGCGTAAGCGTATATCAGATCCAGTATAACAAAACAGTTGAAACCAAAAAACTTGCAACCCAATCTAGCCTATGATAAAGGTCATTTGCTGATAGATGAACTTCATAACAGAAGATTGGATAATCGGAAAATTTCAAATTTCAGATATTTTGAGAAAGCAATAGAGAGTTGCTCCGACATGGAAACATTGAGATTATACCAGATTCAGAACTCATCGCAGAGATTCTAGTGTCCAGTAAAGTGTGTACATATATGTTTTAAGAATTCGGGGATGAATTCTTTTGAGGAGGGAAGAATGTAATAACCCTCATGAACGGAATGGAATTTGGTCGAGAAAAATCTCGTTCGTCCAGTTTGGAGTTGGTCCGACCATAAATAAATATAAAATCGACAGTGTGAAGCAATGTCTTGATGGACTGTCTTGTGATCAAAATACCTTCCCTTGAGATTTCTGGTCGATTGTTAATTATTATGGTCCATTTTTGCTCAAGATGGATGAGTTAATCAGAGAGCAGGACGAGAATTTGCGGACAAGAAATTTTTAATCGAAAACTGTCAACAGATTATCGACCAGCTTCATGAATGGTTCCTCACCCGTCTTGCACCTTTCACCAACCTACCTTCTTGCTTCATTTAAATGATCATGTGAATGTCACAAGATGCCTTCCTGCTTGGTTAATAAGTAAGTCATGTGCAAGTCACAACCTACTTGCTTCAGCTGCTTGCAGCTTTCCTCATGTGAGGGAAACGACAGCAGCTTGGCTGCTGAGAGTGATGAAACAGGTCACCACCTCTTCTCTCCCTGCCTTTCTTTGTACTGTGTGAAACCCTCAGCTGAAGCAACCTCTGAGATATTTATATCCTTCATTAAACTGCTTGGTCATCCTTAACCTGCAGTAAAAACCAGAGAGAAGCAAAGAAAAATCAGAGAGGAAAAAATTAGAGAAAAATTCTGGAAAAAAAATCCGAAAACATCTTGGATGAATTTCTTCCATCCTCTTGTTCAGTCTATTTCTGTGTGGAAGATCAGAAGGTGATATATCCAGAATAAACCCTAGCTCTTGTTCTGTTTCTGATCTGAAATGAAGCATGTCTCTTTGAAATCATTTAGGCAGTGAGTTTAGTTTGGAAAGAAGTTCCAACCGAGATCATCTAACCGTCAGTTGTTGTGGTAAGCTTCAGTTTGTTGCTTCACTCATGTTCTGAACAGAACTAGTTGATTATATCTTAAGCTACTGTCTGGACCAGTTGTCTAACCTCTTGTACAGTTAAGTTTAGTTTAGTTTGGGATTAAATCAGTCTCATGGAACTGTTAACTAATATGATATGACCTGATTATATTTAATCTGAACTAAATTAATTTTATTCTGAACTCAATTGATCTTGGTTTGATCTTAACTGAACAAAGCTGAGCTATCCTTGAACTGAGATAATAAAGCTTGTCCAGAACCGAACTGATAGGAACTGACTTAAGTTTCTTCTTCAGAACTGAAATGTTGGGTTGTTGATCTCCTGATCCGAAATGCTCTGTTTCAGCCTGGTTCATCAAGTAGAACTGTTTTCTGTCTAGGTAAGGACTAAGTCATGAACTGATCGTTTTCTTGGACCACATAGTAAAGATGTAAGCTAATGAACTGAAGCAAGTGACTAAGCCTAGTACTTGTGTTCTGTTTTTGATCAGTTGGTTGTGGAGTTTTGCTAGCTTTGAACTGAGCCATCTTCGCTTCAAGATGGCTCTCCCTATGGGCCTCGTCCATCACGTGAAGGCCCTGCACGAAACCTTTCGTTAGAGGCAAATTTTAAAAAATGAGGCTGAAGTAAAATCAAAAAGTAACCCCATGTATAGTCACAATGCTTCCGTATATTTCGCCGATCTGACAGGTTCTTCGCTGGTCTCAGGCTGACCTGAAGGAACATTAAGGGAGGCGAGATACTTAGATCTACCTCTGCACGATACCACTCCTCTGACGGTAGATCCAGCCCATCGAAAGCAACATCACCTTCATCGGTAGCAACTTGTTTGTTCTTGGGAGATCTCTCTCTCTTCCTCATAATGGGAATATCGTATGTAACGTATTAGTCCATTACTGGATCTGATTCTTCCTCCAAGACCCTATGAGGTTGAGCTTGAGTGTGATGGTACTCGACCGCTGCGCGAACTCGCTCCGGAGAAAAGTAACTCCAAAGAAACGGGACGCTTCTAAGAAGGTCCCTGACGACAAGTGTGTCTGTAGGAAACAAAGGAGGAGGGTCGACAACTGCAAAAAAAAATAAAAAATGGCCAGACATATGTAAGCAACCAAAAACGATCAAAGGGTCGACCTCGATACCCTTGCGACCTCATCTTCGTCTAAAAAAAAGGAATGTTTTCTTCCACAACAGAAGCAGTATTAATTCGGACAAAGAAGTATCGCTCATTCCAACCATGAAAGTTTGACGTAAACGAGGTAATCACCGTCATAAATTTTCTCGGCTTGAGGCAGTATTGGGTTGACTGACCCACCCTCTTTGGATATAGATAGGCTAGAAAATTTTCAACGCTTAGGTCCATCCCTCGTTCATAGCTCAGGACCAAAACTCCACCGAGGTGCTACAGGCCGCAGGTGAAAGTTAGCTTATCGACAAGTAGTAATGATTCAGGAACGGGATTATGACTTCCGGGAGGGGAAACCATAGCCGCCATTGCAGAAGGTTCGCCTCGTAACATGTAAAAATCCACGATGTGCGAAGCTGGCACTCTCCCCATGTTTCGGCATCCGGAATTCCACCTCCTCGGGAACTCGACAAAAGTCCCGGATGGTGGTAAAGAAGGAACTCCTACATTCACTCGGCCCTTTGGCAGGCTCTGTGAAGTTCGGTCTCGTGAGACTCCACAAGTTAGCTCATGGAGTTTGGAGACCACAGGTCGCTTCCAAATACGCTTTCACCTCCTCAGGGTCGACAAAATGTCGCAAAAACACGACCTTTGGAACTACCTCGTCACCCAAAACTCGCAAGCTCTCGGGAACGAAAAATGGAAGGTAATGCACTCTCGAAAACTTCATTGTTGAAAGCCATGTTAAAAATAAAACAACTGAAGAAGAAAGAAAAATGATTTTTTTACTTTGGGAGAATTTCTTGTGTGAGAGAGCAAGTAAAGAATTTGAAAGCTTACTATTCACCCTCGGACTATTAGCCATCGATTCCACCTAAGTTACTTAACACACCTAACATCTCGCAAGAACACTTCGGAAATTCTTGCAAGCTAGGGGGTTAACTGGTGGGGTCAAAAATTGTCACGAAATATTGATGCTTGACAGTTACCGCTGAAAAAAATTATCTCTCTTTCGATAAAAAGAAATCAAGAAATCCTCGAACCTGAAATCCTCATCGGATAACCTATATCTTCCTGGTAAAAAAATCAAGGTGGCAATCGAGGGAACAACCGAATCACTTCCAAAGTCTATTCATCCGTTGATATAGCCTATTTATTACCATTTTTTGGCCATGTTACGGACTCCATTTAGGGTCTATTATGTGTGTCTAGGCTATGTTTTAAGGTCTTTACAGGTCAAGGTACATTTTGGAGATATATGGAGATACTTGGAGCTTTTGGAGTATTTAGAAGAGAATAATCTGCAGCTGATCGTTGAGATAGTCAAAGTACAAGACTGTCGTCGATCGACTACACTATCTTGACATCGACCGATGTTACACGAACAAGATCGATCGATGCTGACCACTTTCCATCCATCGATGACCAATTTGCAGACAGCCGATTTCAAGTCCAAGTTAGAGACAAGACACAAGATTACAAGTTAACCCTGGACTAGTTTTGACCTAGATTTTAGGGTTTTTATATTTATACTTTATGTAGGAGAAAGATAGATATAGTAGACAATACATACGCATACGTACGGAGACGACGGTGCGAGGTTCTTTAGTAATTAGGGAGAATATTAATAACTCCTTAGGGAGATTTGTATTGGAACCCCAGGGTTTTATTAATGCATTATATTCAGATTATTATTCTTACTTTGATTATGTCTCAGTAGTTATCAACTAGATTTAAGGTTTATTAATGGTAATGTTGAATTAGCCAAACAATAGAATTGTTAGGCTTATTATTAGATCTATCAATAGAATTTTGTTTATTGCTTGTGTTCTAGAGTAGCTAACTAGAACCCTGATAATAGAATAGTTAGGCGCAAGCAGAGCATGGTGTACTACCGGAATTTATTCTGTTGAGATAGGTTGCTAGAGACAAACGATAGTTGATCTAGTAAATCTAGTGAGCTTATCGAATTAGGTCATAAAGTTTGACTCAAGACCATCAATCGACACATGATCATTTCCATCGATTGATGATCATTCTGTGTCAACAAGCGAGAGCTTAGACTTTGGACTTTGTCAATAGATTAGACTCGCAGCGAGAGCTGGACATCTTTTACATTAGATATTGAGTTCTATAATTAATATCTTTAACTCCTATCCTCTATAATCCACTTGCATGAAATCCTACATCTAGCATATTTACATTTACATCTAGTTAGTTTATTAGCATATTTCTATATTTACATTATTAAGCATATCTCCATATTTACATTATTAAGCATATGTTCATATTTACATTATTAGCATATTTCCATATTGTATCTACACTCTCTAATAAGTAACATTTCCTTAGACTGATTACTTGTTACCAATATATATATAATCACCTAGCTTAACTTTATGAATAAGAAATCTATTGTGTGTCATTGTTCTATGTGGATTTGATCCCTAAGTACTACATCTGATCTCTCTTGACAAGAGTATTGTTTGTGTGTTGGGATTAAGGGTTAATTTGATAGTTGATTGTTTAGGATATTTATACCCTGCTAAAAACAGTAAACAACACGCATGTCAAATTTGGCGTCGTTGTCGGGGAACATTTATCACCATTAGATTTAATTTCTAGGGTTTAGTCTAGGTTTGTTTTACTTTCAAGTTACTGATTTTCTTTTCCTTTGTCTTTCAGGTGCATGCAAAAGAGTACCACGAGCAATAGAGGACAAAAAAGACTATTCTCAAACCCGCAGAAACTCGAACGTGCAATCCGCAAAGAAAGACGACAAGCATCGATCGATGGCATACAATCAGCGTCGACCGACACTTCTTTACGGATACCGTTGACCGGCATCAGAACTCTATAATCGACAGACATTGATCACTTAGCATCGATCGACAGCATCTCACCCGCATTGATCGACAAAAGCAGATGAGTTCAGATGGTTGCGCCTATAATTGTTGTTCATAATGAGAATGGAGACATGCATGACCTCAATGGTCATCTGCGTAATGCAGCAGATCAAAAGATAGACGATCAGGGGGCTGTAATCCCTGACGCAGAAGCTGACGCTGCAATAGCTCAACCTGAAGCTAACGCCCAAGCTGCTCAATGAATGCTGGCTGACTACAACTGTTCAGACCAGTTATACGCCAACAGATCGGCCATTCGTCCTCCAGCTTAACAATGAAATGATTTTGAGATCAAGCCCGCTTTCTTTAGACTTGTAGCGCAGACACCTCACCATGGGTTACGACATGAGCACCTTATGGATAATCTGGAGCGATTGAGAATCTAGTGACTGCTATTAAATCCAATGGAGTCCCTGAGGACTATCTTTTCTGTAAGCTCTTCAAGTACTCACTTCCTGGTGAAGCTTCATATTGGCTTAAGCAACTACCACCAGGATCCCTAACATCTTGGAATGACAACAAAAACGCTTTCTTGCGTAATTTCTTGATGATGTGAGAGCAAAGGTTTTGAGGACCAAGATTGCTACTTTCTCACAAGAACCTTCAGTGTCTTTCAGATCTCGTGGATCAGATTCAAGTCCTACCAGAGAGACTGTCCACATCATGGGTTCAACGAAGTGCAGCTCCTTAGCACTTTCTTCAGAGGCATTGTATTACAATATCAGATGGCTTTAGACACAGCTAGTGAGGGAAACTTCATCACCAGAATCCCTGAAGAAGCAAAGGCCTTTCAACAACAATATGACTTATGGATCTACCTACTACTAGAAATCCTCCTCTAGAAAGTCAGAAAAGCAAGATTGAAGTGATGGTTGACAGAGTTTTAGAGGGAAACAGAAGATGAATGTGGATTTCAATGGGAATATAGATGGTATGTACCTCAACCTCAATACCAAGTTTGACACCTTAGAACTCATGTGAAGAAATTGGAGAATCAAGTGATGCAAACAAGTGAGGCCATTGAGAAGCATGAGAGCCTGATAAAGGAGAAAATCGAGGCTGGGCAAAGACACCACGTCAATGTTTTGATCGATGATCATTTCTGACAGGAAATCAAGAGAGAAAAGCCCCAAGATAGCAAGTTTCGTGTGGAAAATTCAGTTTCACTCGGTAATGCTAATACGCATCGATCGACGCCAACCGATGAGAATCGATCGACGGTGAAACCTACATACTCACTGGCTTCGTGTGAACCGACTAATATTGATCGAAACTGTTTCCAGGACATCGATCAACAAAGGGACAGAAGAATCGATCGACAGTACCCACTCAGTATCGCTCGACAGGAGAGAAATATAGTACGGCTACCGAACCTAAATGCGAGATTGTTTGTACGTCCAACCATGACAATTTCATATTAGAATACAAACACATCTGAAGCTATGGATACTGATAGAGAAGATGAGGGACATTCAAAAAGGAGACAAAAGATCTTCAAACATCAACGCAGAGAAACCAATGAAAAGGAGATAGATAGCTTTGCTAAAAGATTTTTAAAATTCCTCTAGATACTTCTTTTGATGAGGCCTATTATACTCACATATTTTGGATTCTTTTCAGGGAAACAATGGAGACAGATGATGATATATAAATAATGTTCAATCACCTCAGGGAGAAGATGAAGCAGAGGACCTATCTAAAGAAGAAAGTGATCCTGGAAAATTCGTGGTTCCATGGTTCATCAAACACAAAGAAAACAAATACCCCAACGCCCTTGGTGACACTGGATCTTCAGTAAGCATTATGCCAAAGTCAATGGCAGAAGAGCTGAATTTAGAAGTGGAACCCTCCAACGCTTCCTTTACATTCGTAGATTTCTCAAGAGTGAATTAAGGAGGGATGGTAAAAGATGTTCCAGTGCAGATCAACAATACATTGGTTCCAATAGACTTTCATGTGATTGACATAAGGATAGATTGAGACTCTTCTCTACTACTTGGGAGAGCATTCATGGCTATTGTGGGAGCCATATGCGATATGAAGTTAAACAGGTTGGATCTATCTCTAATTGATCAAAATATTTTTTATGAACCTGTCAAAATAAGAACAAGGCTACCATGATCGAATTGTGCAGATGATGCATAACTTGTGGCCACATGTTTCTGCAATTACAATTTCAGCGAGGAATCAGAAGAAGGAGCATCGATCAACACCCAACCCAACCCATTGATCGACAGCCAAACTGTTTAACAGTCGATCGATACTCACTCTATCGCATCGATCGACACTCAAACTTCCGAAAAAGCCCACACCCACCATGGTGATTTCAGTTACAATACAGCCTATCTCGAGTACGACAAAGATTACAGAGATGAAGAAACAATTGAATACCAAGGGATTGCTATGGAAGAGGCTGGAGTTTTCCCATCAACTTGAGAAATCGACATTGATCGACGGACACCATACACCGTCGATCGATACTGAGAATGAAGCAGAAACTGAACAAGATTCATTTGCAGAACGCGGAAGAGAATATGGTTATTTACAATCGGATGAGTTTGATATTATGCGAGATGCAGATGGTTATGCAAGAGCTATGGACGGCCGAATTCTGCATGTCACGAAAGATTATGTGGCAGATATACATGCAATGGCTAACGGATCTGGAAACCTTTCGTCCACCAGTCTAATTATCGAGCATAGATCGACGGTCCACATACACCATCGATCGACACCAATCCGGTTTACCAAGGTTAATTTGGAGATTACGAAGAGCACGATGCATCTTATAGAGAGGAAGAAGTTGGTTGGGTAATGAAAGCGAGAGTAGGCAATCCAGCATTAATCCTCAACATATCTTGGCCATCAAATGAAGACCAGAATAATTAATTGAAGCAGAAGATACAGATGATGGTTATCTCAGACCAGACGAGTTTGAAATTATCAGAGATACAGAGGGACGTGCACGAGATCTTTACGAGAGAATTCTCAACATACCTAAGGAAGATGTAGCAAATGCCCTTGTTATGGCTAATGGATCAGGAAGTTTATTTGGACAAAAGCAACATCCATCGATCGACGCGCAGGTACCACCATCGATCGACATCAAGGAGCAGAAGCACGAGCCTAACCAGTACCAAACATCGATCAAAAACAAGAAGCATGCATCGATCAATACCACCATTACAGGAGTCCACGAGTTTTGTACATCTAACCCCTTTACTTCAGAAACTCTGGGACCGGCCAGTTGGATAAATCCCCTACTGATAGACGGTCAGGTAGAGTATAGACAGAGAGCTTTTGATTCTTTTGGCAGAAGGATTTTGTTTTGGGAAAAGCAAGATGAGTATGGCCTATAGAGAGATGAGAATGGCAATGCACGCGCTATAGAAGGATGAATCGTGAATGTGCAGGAGGAAGATATCAAAGCAGTTCTAGAGAGAGCTACTTTGTTTGAATACAGCTACATATGTTTACCTGAACATGCAGCAAAGATCGCTATGTCCAGAAAGAAACAAGAAACATACATTAGAGCAGAGATTGATGGTCTTGTGAATGAAATTTACAACGCTCAAGAGATATCAATAGAAGTTTCCTACAAGAGGCTAGATGATGTCTACTATAGGATAGACATCATCGATGGCGCGATGTTGTCGTTGATTGATGTCACTCTGTTGACTACACGCATGTATAGGATGCAACGAGATTTGGATACTATTCAAAGACACCATACGAATGGACACAACAGAGTGACATCGATCGACGGCAACATCGCGCCATCAATCGACGGCAACATCGTGCCATCGATCGACGGCAACATCGCGCCATCGATCGATGCTAAGTCCGATAGACAAAAGCACGCAGCAGAAACACATTAGGAAGACATGTTCAATGAGATTGCTTTCCCTCATAGCCTAATGAAGAAAGACATTTCTCAAAAAATTGGAGGATATATCAGAGACTACAGCTGCCAGACTTAGAATGCTTCAACGCAATATTGAGAATCTACAAAGGAAAATGCATTCAGTGGAGGTTACTAAGGAGATCATAAAGAATGAGAAAGCCAGAGGAGATGAATCAATGAGAAACTTCATTGGTACATGGTTTCAGAAGAGCAAAGAAGATGTAGACACTTGTTTTCCAAGTGTTGATCCACCTCCATTCTAGTCAGGAAGTTCAAAACGTCGAACTTAAGACTATTACCAAGCGCTGAGTGGGAGGCAACCCACTATTTAGCAGTTTTTACTTATACTATTTATTTATTTCGAATTTTATTTTATTTCTACAGACTACTTATACTACCATTGATCGACACCAGAGAGGCACCATCGGTCGACACTGGATCGCGACCATCGATCGACCAAACCTGCCTACCATCGATTGACACTCCTCACAGAGAGAGGTATCGAGTTCTATACTTAAGCTATTTACTTGTGATTTAATTTTTCCTAACCAATCTAGGGCGGATTACACTGGGAATACTGTAATTTAAGTCTCGAGGAGGTTCGATAATGCTATCTTATTGTTTTTTGAGTTTTATTTACTATTTATATAAGTTAAAAAAAAACATTTTATCGTGTTTAGAAGAAGACTATGATCAAGATTTATTATTGACTAACCACACTTTAGCACATAATTAGAAAGTTTGAAGGAACCGAAGCTGATTTCCAACACTAATCATGACTTTATTTGCTTGCTTTGGGATTTGGTATACACTGGATCGGATTCCTTCTGCAAGTCTAGAAGGTAAAAATCTGTGTGCTTCTGATTCCCCTCTCTCTCCCCTTCAGATTAAAAAAGGAGTCAAATAGGATTTGGTGGCTACAACCATTAAACCTTGATTTATATGATCCTAGAAAGAGATAAAGGTCAAAAAGAAGTGAACAGCATCTGGTGGCAAAACCATTAGGACTTAATTCATGGAAGCCTATCCAAATATCTCAGTCAATTAACAAAATAAAATGACACCCTCAAAAGAAGGGAGACATTGACTGAGAAGAAGTGAGAAGAAAGAGAGGAAAGGAATCAGAGAAGACTACATGTGTGTTCAAATACTTGCAGAGGTAAGAGTTTATATATCATTTGATCGATACTCCCAAGGTAAAGCCTGCACTTTTATTATATGCAAAGATATGAAATCAGTAGAGGGGCGAGACAGACTAGTATTCGTTAAGTTGTTGGTAGAATGGATTTGGTTGCTATACTAGGATAAGGTATATAAAGTTCTCTCTGATTGACTTAATAGGATGTGGCTGTAATAAAGTAAGGTAACAGTTATACTTAGATATTATGTGAGTCTTCGGTTTTGAAAACCTCTTTCGCATGCTTGTTTGCTTGAGGACAAGAAAAAGGTTAAGTCTAAGGGTGTTTATATAACCTATTTATTACCAGTTTTAGGTCATGTTATTGACTTCATTTAGGTCTATTATGTGTGTCTAGGCTATGTTTTAAGGTCTTTACAGGTCCATGTACGTTTTGGAGATATATGGAGATATTTGGAGCTTTGGAGCATTTAGAAGAGAATAATTCGTAATCTGAGAGAGTCGAAGTACAAGACTGTCGTCAATCGACAACACTATCTCGACGTCGACCGATGTTACACGACCAAGATCGATCGATGTTGACCACTTGCCATCGATCGATGACCAATTCACAGACAGACGATTTCAAGCCCAATTTAGAGACAAGACACAAGATTACAAGTTTACCCCTGGACGAGTTTGACCTAGATTTTAGGGTTTTTATATTTATACTTTATGTATGAGAAAGAGCTATAGTAGAAAATACATACGCATACGTACGGAGACGTACAGTGTGAGGTTCTTTAGTAATTAGGGAGAAGATTCATAACTCCTTAGGGAGATTTGTATTGGAACCCCAGTGTTTTATCTATGCATTATATTTGGATTATTATTCTTACTTTGATTATGTTTGAGTAGTTATCAACTAGATTTAGGCTTTATGAATGCTACTGAGGAATTATCCAAACAATAGAATTGTTAGGGTGATTAGATCTATCAATAGAATTGTGTTTATTTCTTGTGTTCTAGAGTAGCTAACTAGAACCTTGATAATAGGATAGTTAGGCGCAAGCGAGAGCATGGTCTACTACCAGGATTTATTCTGTTAAGCTAGGTTTCTAGAAACAAACGAGTGTTGATTTAGTTAATCTAGTGAACTTATCGTATTAGGTCATAAAGCTTGACTCAAGAAACCATCGAGCGACGCAGGATCATTGCCATCGATCAACGGTTATTCCGTGTCAACAAGCGAGAGCTGAGACTAGGGATGTTAAAATGAGTTACCCAAGCCCGTTTAGGACCTGCCCATTTAGACTCTGCCCATTTCGACCATGTAAATTTAAACCCGTTTATAACCCGTACCCATTTAGACCCGTTTAGTTTAAACCCGTTTAATTTAAACCCGTTTAATTTAAAATTTCCCGTATAGCCCGTTTAGGCCCGTTTACAATTTTTTTTTTGTGAATTCTATTTTTTGTCAATAATCTTTTGCATATTTTAAGATAAATTTTAATAGCTTTTTATTTGATTTTTATTTGATTTCAAAACTTTATAATAAATAGAAATTCAAAATAAATCAAAATTTGAAAAAAGATAAAAATACTTTACTTTTGATTAAATATTAATCCTTCATAATATCTTAAAATATCAACAAATTCTAGTAGATTTTAAACACAATTATAACATAAATTTTTTTTTCTGAAAAAAACACAAACTATATATAATATAACTATTTTTTTTCAAAAAAACAAATTATATAATTCTTTAAATTCCATATAAATATATTTAAAAATCATAAACGGGCCTAAACGGGTACCCTTTTATTTAACGGGTATGCCCACTAACGAGATGGGCCTAAACGGGCGGACCCTTGTAAACCCGTTTATTTTTATATGCTAATAAAAGGGTCATGGGTCCGCCCGTTTATACTAAGCCCGTTTAAGCCTCCGGGCTTCCAGCCCATTTTAACATCCCTAGCTGAGACATTGGACTTAGTCAATAGATTAGACTAGCAGCGAGAGCTAGACATTTTTTACATTAGATATCGAGTTCTGATTAATATTTTTAACTTATATCATCTATAATCTACTTGCCTGAAACCCTATATCTAGCATATTTCCATTTACATCTAGTTAGTTTATTAGTATATTTCCATATTTACATTATTAAGCATATTTCCATATTTGCATTATTAGCATATTTTCATATTGCATCTACGTCTCTCTAATAAGAAATATTTCCTTAGACTGGTTACTTGTTACCAATATATATATAATCATCTAGCTTAACTTTAGGAATAAGAAATCTATTGAGTGTCATTGTTCTTTGTGGATTCGATCCCTAAATGGAACATCTGATCTCTCTTGGCAAAAGTATTGTTTTGTGTGTAAGGATTAAGGGTTAATTTGCTAGTTGGCTGTTTAGGATATTTATACTCCGTTAAGAATTGTAAACAACAAGCATGTCACCCGTGGGCGACTAGACATGCAACGTCTAGCCACCCATGGGCGACTAGACCCATGACAAAGTCTATTTTCCCATGAGTGACTACACGCACCCTACTTCTAGTCGCCCATGGGCGACTAGACCTTTGGCAAAGTGTACTGGCCCACGGGCGACTAGACTCACCATCTAGTCACCTATGGGCAATTAGACTCTCTTTAAAGTATTTTCGCCCATGGTCGACTAGACCATATCCTCTTCATCACTATCTCCTTTGAATCTTGACTAGGCTGTTTCTTGTTTCGTGTCGATTGGAGTTTATGTTGAAGTTTTACGATAAAAATCCTAAAGACTTGTTTTCTTGTAAAACTCCAAGTCGATCGTATAAAACAATAACGGTTAATGTAAACACCAATGTTATCTCGACTATACGATTGGCTCATTATTTTGGGAACCATCATCGTGTAATCATGCGAAGGACAATTTCTCTGAAGGAAATCGTAAAAATCGCTCAAATCGCAAAATGACCCGAAAGGGTCTAAAACCCGATAAAATCCAACTTACGGTTTTAGACAAGAATGAGCGCAACTATAATAACGTTCAACCAGATATCCGAAGAAGATAAATGGAAAATAAGATAATTTTCAAAATTCCAAGACAATTATGGAAAACCGAGAAGATAAGGAAGATTTTCGCGAAAGGATAAACTTGAATCGGTGCAGAAAAGGAAAGACGACCGACCTTGAGAACCTATATAAGAGAAGTAAGGGAGAGGGACACACAGACACAAAAATTCTCTGAAATTCAGCACTAAGAAAGATTTTTAGCAATTTTTTTTTCATCGAGCTGCGACTCAAACTAGGTTTAGGGTTTAGGTGCTAGAACTAGGAATACCCCGACGCTCATGTGTCTGAAGCTCTTAAAACCAGTTGTATCATTGCAGTGTCCATACACAAAGACGATTCAATAAGATCTTTCTTTTAACTCGCAACTTATATTCGATTATCTTGCATTTTGTAATTCATAATTTGATCACTTGTCCTAGGCTCAGCAGAAATGCGGGACCTCATGGGAAGTTATGGTTTCTTAGCTTTCCTACGATTACGTAAAATCAACAGTGTGAATTTCAGTTCCCACATTTCTGTAAGTTTCACCAAACTAAGGGCCACTCCACTATGAAATGCAAAGTTCTCGGCGCGATACTAACGGTAAAACTACTCACAAGAGAAGTTTTGGAAGTAAACGACATAAATCATCTCCTCCGAGACACCGACCGTCCGCCAAAAAATGACCAAACCATGCCAGCTGGAGACACTCCTCAAGGGAACCGGTCGGGCGAGAACGGAAAACACGAAAGAAGACCTGATGATAGGACAACGACAATAATCGTCACAGAATAAACATGATCATCGAGGATCACATTACTGCCACTACACTGTCTCATCATTAAAATCTTATCAACGGAAGGTCGATTCAAGTACTAACTGGTCTCCATCCATCGACGTCCCGAACGACACGATCAATTTCGAGGAACATGAGACTGTCGGAATCGACCAACCTCACAACGAACCACTTTTGATCGGTCTTGTGATAAAAGATCTCGAAGTCGCCAGAGTCCTCTTGGACACATGAAGCACCATTGACATTATCTTCTGCGACACTCTCAAAAGAATAAACGTAGACCTGCATTAAGTTACACCAAGACCACTGACTGGTTTCTCCAGCACGACTTTGATGACTCTTGGATTGATTAGACTCTCGGTCATGGCCAAAGAAATCACAAAAATCGTCAACTTCGCAGTCGTCGATAATCCTGCAATCTACAACGTGATCATTGGAACTCCCTGGATAAATTCCAAGAAGACAGTCCCATCAATATACCACCTAGGCATCAAGTTCCCAACCCCAAACGGAACTGCAGCAATCTGGGGATGCCAAAAACAGTAGCGACTATGCTTCCTGGCAGATCACAAGCTGAGGCAAATTATGACCATGTCAAACTTAAACGTGCAAAGACAACTCAGCCATCGGCTGAAAACTCTTCAGAGAAAGATGACCCCGAATAATCAACTCTAGCAACGGCTTCAAATAAAGAAAGCAAATAAACTTCCTATCCTAACACTCTAGCCGAATCGGAAGACACAAACTCAGAAGAAGTCATCGATCAAGCAACAGTCACCATGACCAAGAAGAATGATGTGACCCTGCCAAATGAGTTAAACACTCACAACGACAAGCTGAACTACAAGACGGCTTGATCCCTGAAAGGGATACGTAGGCAACTCGTCGTATACTCCAACATTTTAAAATATTCGCCTTTGTACTCGACATTTCTAAAATGATGTCTTATAATAAGACAACACAATATGATTCCCAAAAATCTCGCAAATCTGTTTTATGGAAACAATACAAATTACTTTACAGCCAGACCGGCAATCCACGATTCGTCCAAAAAAAATGCCTAAGTAAGAACAAACAATATTCGTATAACCCGGAAATGGAAATCATACGAAAAAAAAATCCAACAACCAAATGGTTAAATGAATATTTTAAACGCTTTCAAAGATGCTACATCCAGCCGCAAGATCAAAGGAGATCTTTGCAAAACGCAAAATCACTTCAACCAAAGGAAAAACATATTCTCGGAAAAAGCGAGACGTCGCAGACTTTTGAAAATATATTTCCGGAAACTCAAACAAAATTACCATAACTGTCCTTAACGTGACTATAAATTAACAACTAACACAAGTTGGAAAAGAAAAGTACTTGCTCTTACATCACGTTCGTCGACTGGCCCCGACGGACAAATCAACCATTCTCAAACAAATGCTTAGCCCGACCTGCTCCTCTCATAGAATTGGTCCTCATTCATCTAACACAAGGATAAGCACGCTACAAAAATCCAAAATTTCTGTCAGTACTTGCGAGACTTTAAACCTGTCTGGAGAGATACTCGATTCCTGATCGATGCAGGGAGTCAAGTAAATAAATCAATCGTGTGGATCCTAATACTCGATTCCCAACCCCGGCTTACTGAAACCAAATCAGGTTGGAATCCTAAACGAGTCAAGTAAGCCGGGATCGACCCCGCATACTCCAGGCACGAAAATAAACCTATTCTTACCCTAAACTCCGCTCTTAACTCCCAAAGTCATAGTATCATTGATACAAGATAAAAAAAACTTTCCTCTTTGTTGATACTTGGACATTAATAAACTTCTCAAAAATCCTACATCTCGAAAATCTTTGTACTAACACAACGACGAGTATCACGATCTACTAGAACGATGGAAATGAGGAACACACTTACAGTCCCTCGTTTTCATTGACACTTTGTCCATAAAAAGAAAGGCTAAGAAACGGGAATATATTTGAAAATCCCCAAGGGTGGAGTACAATACACAGACATAACATAACATAAAAAGGTAACTTGCTCCCTGCAAATACAATTACCCTTTACTGGCTATGAACAAAACTACCCACGATCGATTAATCACTGTCGCCGAGCAAAGCCGGAACCTGATACACCTCAACATCTTCTCCCGGAGCAGCAGGACCGACCTCATCCGAGTCAGGAGAAACATGGATCTGGGACCACTGCTCCCAGATTTTTCCCTTCGGTCTGAGGGGTCATCAGCTCCATATTACCAAGGTTAGCCAAATGTTTTGAAATCTTTGTCTTCTCAGTCACGAAGTCGTAGTCATCAGCCTGTGTACGCCATAAATCACCTACAGATGCCTGTCATCGCGGTATTCTCCAAAGGACTTATGCACTTACTTAAACTCTCAAAAGTCAGCTGCAAACTAATCCGAACGATTGTCCAGGATCAAGGCCATCTCCCTCCGTCCATCTCGACACACACGAAAATGACTAGAAGCTTTCTCTAGCTCGAGATCCTTCTCATGCAGAGAGTGCACCTCAGCCTCGTCCTTCAAACGAGCAATCTCTTTCTCATACATCTCAACCTTAAACATAGCCATATGGGCTTCCAAACAACTCGCCCTTAGGGCCTCATCCATCACATGAAGGCCATGCAGATAGATCTTTAAATAATTAGACAGCGAACTCGATAAACAAAATCAAACCAAATACAAAAAATAACCCCCATGCATAACTGTGGTGCCTCTACGAACTTCTCCTATCTAGCAGGTTCTTTGTTGGCCCCGGGCTGACCCGACGGAATGTTGAGTGAGGAAAGATAGGCGTCAAGGTCGGATCCACCTCCAAACGACAGCAGCGGGGTCTGACTGGTACCGCTTCCATCTCTAGGTAGAAAGTTTCGGTACCACTCGTCCGTACGAAGTTCCGCCCCCTCATAGGCAACATCGCCTTCATCAGTCGCAACTTGCTTATTCTTGGGAGATCTTTCCCTTTCCCTCACAACAGAAATATGATATGGAACAAAGTCATCCATGACCGGATCCGAATCTTCCTCTACTACCGTGTAAGGTCGAGCTCGAGCTTGATGCTACGCAACCGTCACTCAAACTCGCTTTAAAGAGAAACAGCCCCAGTAAAATGGACCGCCACCAAGAATATCCCTAACAGTAAGCACGTCTCCGGGAACTGGGGGAAGAGGATCGACAACTGCAAAATAAAGAAAATAGTCAAGTGAACAGACATTGGCAAAAAGAGGAACCACCAAAGTATCCAACCATAATACCCTTGGCACCCCATATACGACTAAAAATATGGATGCATTCTTCAGCAACCAAGGCATTGTCTATACGCACAAAGAAGTAGCTTTTGTCCCAGCTGTAAAAATTAGACTTAAACGTCATGATCACCGCTATATTGTTCCTAGGCTTGAGACACTACCGAAGCGGCAAACTCGTATCTTGAGGATACAGAAAGGCCTCAAGATAGTCAAAACTTAAGTCCGTCCCTCGCTCGTAGCTCAAAACCAGAAGTCCAGCGAGATGCTGCAGACCAACAAGGGAAATTTGACTTATTGATAATTCGAAGGGGTCTAAGAATTGAATTATGTCCACTAAAATCGTAAACCATAAACGACCGTATAAAAGATGTGCCTCGTAACACGTAAGTAACCACGAGGGGGAGCATTAGCGCTTTATCCATGCCTCGGCATTCAAAAATCCACTTCCTATGGAACTCGTAAAAAGTCTCAGATGGTGGCAAGGTAAGAATGCCTACATTTACTCGGCCTATAAGCAACTCCTCTAAATTTGGGTCTCGTCGATTACCAAGTAGCTTCCCAATACGTAAGTGCCTCTTTGGGGTCGATAGAGTGCAGAAATAACTCAACTTTTGGAATAATCTCATCGTCCTTAACGCGCAAGCTCTCGAGAACGAAAGAGGAGGGCATAACATCATCAAATATTCTCTTAGTAGGAGCCATGACAAAAACAACAAAGAGAATAAAAAGAGAAAGATATTTTCTACCTTGCAAGAATTTTTTTTGTGGAGGTGAACAAGTAAAGAATTTGAAAACTTATTCCACATACTTATTGAAAAAAATCTACAATCACTCTCAGAACGTTTAGCCATCAGTTCCGCGTAACTTAACTAACATACCTAACACCCCACGAGAAAAATGCAACGATTCTTTGAAGGGGGTGTGGGTGAATTATAAATGATGAAGATGGTCTTTTCCTTCATGTTGTGGAAGATCTAAGGGTGTTTTTCTGCTCCTGAGACACATGATCACCCTGCTTGGTGTCTAGGATATTTCCAACAGAAGATCACTCTTCTTAATAATGGAAAGGGTTCATGAGTGAACAAAGTAATAAGCTTCTAAAGGAGAAAACGACTGAAATCTTTATTGATTGAATGAATAATTTCAGGTTGTTCATACACTTGTTTAAAACCAAAAACAAAAAACCTATATCAAAACCAAGTTGGTTTGGTGAAAATAAATTCCTAATCATAATTCTAATTGTTTTAAGTGAACCAAATTTACTCCTGATTGATTTAGAAAGCGCAAAGACTAATCCTATTGGGTTTACATAATTAAGAAAAATAAAAACACTTAAAAAAACCAGAATACAAGTTCGTGATGTTATTGGGTTGTTAGTGGGTCGGTCCTTCTACTTTATGGGTCGATAAAGGCTTTTTTCAAACAACTCTTTCTTGGGCTCAATCTCTATTTTTCCTCATCCGACCAAGTATCTCCTTAATCTCATTTTGTTGATAAAGATGCTCATGATGTTCCATTTCCAGCTCTGGTTCTTCATCTTCTATCTCATACTCATTTCTTGCTCATGTCAGTTTGACCAGTAAATTTCTCGATCATACTAAATCACCCAATCCATTTCCTGTCTAACCATCTTCATCCCATCCATTTCCTGGTCAAGAATGCACACTAGCAACCCATGCTTGTCCAAACGCAGTCTTTGCTTGATAAATTCCACATCAAGACCCTTAACCTTTTTCTCGATCTACTTCATAAATAAGATCAATAAGCTCTTCATTAAGATCATTAAACCAAACAATGGCCAATTGTCTTTCTCGTATGTGCATTGGACACTAAATCTTGAGTTTGAAACTGATCCAGATTGCACCAACATGAGTAGTTATAATTTTACTATCTATTTAGGTTAGTTTTTCATTTTATTAGTTATAATTGTATTTAAATCAAATCATAGGTTATTTTTATTGCAAAACCTCCATATATCTTTTTCTTAACATTAATGAAATCTTTCTCTCTCTTTTTTTTGGACAAAGGCGTCAATGAAATCTTTCGTTTACGTGAAAAGTAAACATTAAAAATAATGAAGACTAAGTGCAATTTAGAAATATTGTGAAAATAAAGGGGGATTTGCTAAAAACAACCTAAAATTTCAATCTAAACCTAAAAATGTATCCCAATTTCAATCAAATGCAAAACCAACCTACAAGGGCGATAAAAGTACTATTTAACCCTTATGACCAAACAAAAAACAGAAGTGTATTTTACGTTTCTATCCTTTGTTAGTCTACACGTAACAGAAAGAAGTCTACATAAATGTAGACCTCGTACAAAGTCTATTCACTCGATAGACTTGCTATGTAGTCTACACCATAATTTTATCTAATAATTTAATTTTAAAAATATTTAAAAATAATTGTTGTAATATTTTTAACTAATCAATAATATAATGGATAATATGAAGTAAAAAAAATAAAATTTTATATAATTAAACATTTTTAAGGAACATATACTAATTTGGTAACCATGTCTTAAACAATGTTCAAGGGTTAGAAACAATAGGTTGTAACATGTTATGCCTTTTGGTAGTAGATTCCATAGGGTTAGATTTTAGATTTTGATTTTTTGGTTTTATTGACTTAAATCTGCTTATTAATGTTTAGTGGTTCACATTTTGTATAATTTTGATATTTGAAAAAGTAATTTAAACTGTTTGATGATCAAACAAAACATTTGGGGTTTGAGATTTGTGGTTTAGGGTTTCGTAGACATATTATATAGTCTACATAGTAGTAGACCTTTTTTTCAGTCTATCCGGATTGGTGTTTAAAAAAAACTCCTAAATATTTATAAAAAAAATTAAATCATATATTATGACTATAAAATTAAAAATAAAATAATTAAACATATTTAGTAAATCATATATTAAATTTCGTAAAAAATAAAAGGAAAAAAATAAAAATCATTGTAAACTTTCTAAGAAGTCTACACACAGTTTAACCTAACCGGATTTAACCAATATAATTTGATGATCAAATAAAACATTTACGGTTTGAGATTTGTGGTTAAGGGGTTCGTAGACATATTATAAAGTCTACATATATAGATGTAGACTTTTTTTTCAGTCTACACACCGTTTAACCTAACCGGATTTAACCAATATAATTTGAGATTTGGGGTTTAGGGTTTGAGATTTGGGGTTTAGGGTTTGAGATTTGGGGTTTAGGGTTTGAGATTTATGGTTTAGGGTATAGTAGACTTACAATTAAGTCTACTTATATGTAGACGTCTATTTCATTCTACGTTAATTTGTGTTTAACAAAATAAATTATTTTAAAATTAAAATTAACTAAGCGGGAAGTGAAAATGAATTTTGGAGCCTATTTTTCCATATTGGCGCCAATATTTAGGGTATAGTAGATTTACAGTAAAGTCTACTTATATGTAGACGTCTATTTCAGTCTACGTTAATTTGTGTTTACCAAAATAAATTATTTTAAAATTAAAATTAACTAAGCGGGAAGTGAAAATGAATTTTGGAGCCTATTTTTCCATATTGGCGGCAATATTTAGGGTATAGTAGACTTACAATAAAGTCTACTTTTATGTAGACGTCTATTTCAGTCTACATTAACCAATTTAACCTAACCGGAAAAATTACACAGTATATAAATACTTTTTTAGGTTTTTCTTGTAAAAAGAATCCTAATCACACCGTTTAGATCTGAGGCGGTTTAGGGGGCAATTTACGGCGAACCCTCTTCGACTCCGTTTTCACACCCAGCCACATTCCTCTCAGAATCACCATTCACCACCACGACCATCACCACTATCCTCTCCCATCCTTCAGCCATCTCTTCCTTGTCTCCTCCTCATCTCATCCTCGTCACCACCATTACTCTCCGCCTCGTCTCCTCCTCATCTCCACCATTACTTTCCGCCTTGTCTCCTCCTCATCTCCTCCTCATCATCACCATTACTCTCCTCCTTGTCTCTCTCTCTCTCTCTCTCTCTCTCTCTCTCTCTCTCTCTCTCTCTCTCTCTCTCTTTATATGTGTTTATAAAGAGTCTCTGCATCTCTTATTGTTTTGATTAAAGTGTTCAATTTTCGTTCTAGGGTTTGTATATGTTCAATTTATTTGATGTAAATTGAAATGCATATGTCGTTGACGAAAATTGATGAAGTGTTATGAGTTAATACATGTTTGTAGAGTACAAGCATGTGTTGTGTTTTATTGATTTCTCTGGCTCTTTTTGTTGCAGGTTGCTCCCAGAATTTTACTGCAGACTACGGATTTGTAGACTTTTACTGTAGACTACGGATTTGTAGACTGTCTTATAGGTTTACATTAATTTAGACTGAATATACAGTCTACATAGAAAAATCTATTAAAAATTAGATTTGTGTATTGTTTATTTTAGGTTTCAGATTCTGTTTAGAGAAACATTGATTGTTCATTATATTTTCGGATGCATTGTCTTAGATTCTGTATAGAGAAACACTGATTTTTTATTATATAGTTGGATGCATTGGGTTAGCTTAAGCTTGTTTTACTCCTTATTCTGGTCGTAGGTTCTATCTTGTTTCTTACTTCTGGTTCACAAGGCTTAGGTTTTAGATGTTTTGATAGCTTCCCTCGTAGACACCTTATAGACTTGTGCTACTCTGTTCAGGATCACTTATTTTCTCTGAAATGCTTTCTTGAGTTATGTTAAAGTTTCTTGATTTAATTCTTTGATCACTGTCATGAATGATATCATGATTATTATTTGTTGTGCATAGTTCAGTGGATGATTTGGAACGTCCAAATTACCTAGCAGTTTACCAATTTTTCTCACTTTGTGTGTTTGACTTTATTCTTTGATATGTTGTAGTTCTCGTTTTTCTTTAGTGATAGAGAGTATGTAATTGGTCGGAGGATATGGAACTGTGGCGAAACTTATTACTGTGTTACAAAGGTATTGGAGAGCACAGAGTATAAGTGTAACCGTTGTTTTAATTATACTCTAATGATCATCTCTTGTTCTTGCTTCAGGGAGTATATGTTCCTTGTTTACCACGTAACAACAAACAAAAACGTGTAGACTTGTTCAACTCTAGCTGGTGCATTGGACCAGGTAAAAATTACTTTGTAATTATCCAAACATTGAAATAACATAGCTTAATGATGTTATATATCACTTTATGCAATGGAGTCAAGAAGAGACGATGGAGTAACAAGTGCCTGTGAAGTGATTTTGTTTCACCATGAAGACATGGGGATACCAAGGGAGATTGCAAAGCTTGGAGTGAGACGAGGAATGTGGGGAGCAGTGAAGAAGATGGAACTTCAATTTTGTTTGAAACTTCAATTTTGTTTGAAACAATTTTGTTTAAGAGACCCAAAATGGGGTTATGGGATAATCATGCTCTTATGAAAGTTTTTTATTGGTTATCCCACTGCTTCTTGTCAAGTATAGAGCAGTGCCGGTCTTGAGTTTTAGAAGACCAGAAGCAAAGAAAAAAAAAGGCTGCCTTTGGTATAATAATAAAAAAAAATTAACACCTCCATAATAGAACATCCATAGCAATAAGACAACTCATAAGTTCGACACATAACACTAACACATCTAGAGTTTTTCACCACCCATTCTCTGTATACAACGAGTAATTGAGCCATCTTCTGCAAAAAAAATACGGTTTACATAATTAGCAAACATTAGAACTCAAAGTAATAGAAAAATTAAGACCTACGATTTTAACAAAAGTTCATCAAATAAGACAACATCCAAAGCGACAATACAGTTGATAAGTTAAATACATAAGACATAAGACAACATTCAAAGCAATAAGACACCATCCAAAGCAATAATACAATTGATCAATTCAACACATAAGAGATAATACATAAGACAACATCCAAAGCAGTAAGACAACACTGGTTTAACTTGGACAGTTTGGATGTGACCTGGTTGTTTGCAATGTGACAATTAACGTAGACTTACTAATATGTCTACAAATGTTTCCTAGTAATATAGCAAAATCAAAAGTATTATACTTTCATAATTACAACAGTTTTTCTATCCAAAATCACTCAAACCCATTAGGATTAACTATTACACACTTTCAAACGAAAAAATTGTGAAAACATTTAATGCATAGTACACAAATTAACTTTTAATGTAAATTTCGTAATAGACTCCATGTTCAGTCTACAACGCTGTAGACTTTCTTTTCAGTTTACACCCGTAGACGGTCAGATATGTCTACTTTTTGGGTTAGTTTTTGCAATTGACCATTTTACGGGTTA
Organism: Moricandia moricandioides; assembly: GCA_905132885.1. Taxonomy (NCBI): domain Eukaryota; kingdom Viridiplantae; phylum Streptophyta; class Magnoliopsida; order Brassicales; family Brassicaceae; genus Moricandia; species Moricandia moricandioides. The sequence goes on along the minus strand of CAJHQQ010000217.1, from coordinate 257,500 downwards.
CTTTTTATAGTTGAAAAAAAGTTGTGATTTTATTTAAGCAGACTTCGTTTTCAGTCTACAACTTCAAAAAAGTTAGTTTTCGCTATTGACCAGAATTTTCCAGGATTTGACTTTCAGAGATAGACTAAATATACAGTCTACATGTATTAATTTTTTTGAATGAAGTTAGTTTTGCAATTGACTATGTTTGACTTTTTAGGGGTAGACTGAAATGAACGTCTACAGATTTGTAGACTTCGAAAGAAGTCTACTCTCAAATCCGACGAGTCAGTTTTGCATTTGACCAAAATAAAAAAATAGACTTCATGGGTAGTCTACATTTTTTTTCGGGAAGAGAAGACTGCATATGAAGTCTACATATTAAAAAAAAAAATTATATTTAAAAAGTTTTATTCAAACACAAAACTAACCTTTTCAACGCAGTCAAAATTTTGGTCAAATGCAAAAATGACATCTTCGTAGACTTATGTTGAAGTCTACGCTTCGTAGACTTATGTTGAAGTCTACTTATGAAAAGTCAAAAGTTCATTCAAATGCAAAACTAACCTCTTTTGCGTAGTTGTCTTTGTAGGTTTACGTACTTTTTTGTTTTTGTTGTCAAAGGTTAAGATGTAGACTGTCGGAGAAGGCTACGTTACAAAAAAAAATCCGTTTAGTCAATTGCAAAACTGACCTGTGCGTTGACAAATAAACTGCATTGTATGTCTACATAAGGGCGTAGACATATAAAACAGTCTACTATCGCGACACAGATCTGAGAAACGACTTAAACCATGAAAATATTTACCTTTTTGCAGTGTGAAGCTCGTTTCCAGCCTTTTCAACCGTCCAAACTCCAATATTGACCAAAATGAAACATTTTTGACAATTCACAAGTGAAAAAATACGAAATTATGAAGTTTATGATTATGAAAAGAGAGATTTTTAGATGGAAATGTAGAGAAAATGAGAGGAAATGAAGATTTGCTTGTTTAGAATGAGAAAAAAGTGGTTGAAAATTCAATTGTAAAGCTTTAAGAGATCAAAAATGGTGGTTGAAAATATTGATGATGATGGCATAGTTGTAATTAAGAAGAGATGTTTAGGGTGTATTTAGTTTTTTGTATTTTTCGAAATTAATAAATAAATAAATAATAATGGCAAATTTGTAAATAATTCAAAAACTTATGGGTATTATGGAAAATTCAATGATGAATAGTAACTAAAAAAAAGTTGGTTTTGCATTTGACTTGAATTTTTAGGCTGTTTTTGAAAAAACCCCGAAAATAAAACTCATATATATATATATATATATATATATATTATCAAGTTTGGTGTTCTGAACTGGAGTCATCGGAAAAAACGAAAGGATAACGATACAGGAAGGCCATGAATAGTTGTAACTCTCCAGAAGAGAGAAGAAGACACGATCAAGCAGCTTTGAGGAACTTCAAGGTCTCATCAATGTGTTTCTCAGGCTGGAACTGGTTGTTGTAGATGAGCTGAACAACACCGTTTTTGTCAAGAACATAAGTCTGTCTCCCTGGCAATGCCCCAAACAGATCTCCTGGCACTCCCCAATCTTTCCTCACCCTATTCCCTTCGTCACTCAACAATGTGTAAGGCAGCTTGTATTTGCTTGCAAAAGCCTGCAATGTTTTAAAAAGTCCGGAAAATGAAATGGCCAGGTTTTTAGATTCAAAAATCAGAGTTTTTTTTTAATGTTGCTACCTTGTGAGAAGCAGAGTCATCACCACTTATGCCAATCACCTCTGCGCCGGCCTTCTTGAATTTCTCATAAGAGTCTCTGAACGCACAAGCCTATTGTAAACCAAATTTATTTTAAATCACTAAAGTCGGATACGAAGAAACTAAAACAAGGAAAAGACCTGCTTGGTGCAGCCAGGAGTTTCATCTGCAGGGTAGAAATATACAACAACAGGCTTCCCTTTATACTTCTTCAGGCTCACCGGCTTTCCGTTCTGATCCTTTAGTGTGAAGTCTGGTGCAGACTGCCCCTTGTTAACCTGCTTACACAAAAGACAAATATTTTTAAAGAATCAATAGTCATGTCGTGTGATAGCTCTTCATTAGCACCTAAATCTCAATTTGCTTTTACATTTCATACTTTTATGTTTCTGACCGTGGCCGAATCACGGTGCTAATTATCTAATCATGCGACACCTAAACCGTATGAGCAAAAATGTAGCGTAACTCAAGAAACTTATGTTTTGAAAATAATGGAAGCTATTGCCAACAAACATTGGGATAAGAGACAACTTAATTTACAGAACTCGTTAGCCAGTTGTAGCCAACAAAACATCTATCAATAGGATACGGGAAGATTCGTGAATGTACCTTAGCAAAGATTGAGCTTCTGAAAGAACAGGGAAAGACGGGAGAGGGATGGGTGGAGTGAGAGAGTCTGAGACCAAGGAAGTTAGATTCTGATGATTTTGTGGGAACTGGAAACTGGGTTTTGGTGAGAATGGTATTTCTCTGAGGAAGAGAGTACAGCGCGGAGTGAGTAGAGAAAGTAAAATAAGTAGAAGAAGCAGCCATGTCTTTTTGCTCTCTGTCAAGACGTCTGCCACTGTTTCATGCACTTCCTTCAAATAGTTGTGAAACGGAAGAAGATGAAGATAGGGAAAGATTGGTGCCTATAGTAACACGTCGTCACTGCGTTTCCAAGTTCCAACGTTTTTCGTTTTGTTGATGGGCTTTTAATTGAGCCCGGTTTAATGTAAGGTAAAAGTTTTAAAGCTAACGAGGGAGAAAATAAAAAATTGAACTACGTAGTAATGCGCACCGTGCGGGCACGAAGGTAAAAGTTGATTAGATTATTTATTTTACGTTGTAACGAGAGATTTGTCGTATAATTTTTTTTAGGAATGGATACTCAGATATCTGTTCAGATTTAGTGGTCTATTCATAATTCAGAATTTTAGAATTAAAAATTTAAATCTGATTTAAATATTTACAATTTTAATTTGAATTTGATTTAGAATTGGTTCAAATCATTGTTGATTCGGTTTGAGTTTGGATACCCATTTTAATTATGTAATTTTTAACATAAATCTAAATATACTTAAATCCTCAAATAAAAATATAACATAAAACATATAAATTTGAATAATGTAAAACTAAATACTTAAATTTACATAAAAATTAGTTCAATTTAAATATTTTCAAAATGTGCTGATTTTCATTTGTTGAGCATTTTTTGTTATTATAGATATTTACTTGTAACTACTTTAATAATACTTAGATACTTTCATATGTTTGAATATCTAATAGATATAAGATTTAAAATAATTAATATATTTAAGTTTATAATTATGATTTAGATATTTTCCCTATCCAAAATATTTCAAGTTGAATTGAATTAGGGTCTGGTTATCCAAATATAAAAAGTTTAGAAATCTATCTAAGTACTTAATAAATTTTAGTTTATATTTAGTATTTTCAAATCAAGTTCGTTTCGGTTCTTCGAATCAATATATTTTACCCAAACTTATTTTTTTCTACTAATATAAAGAAAAATAAAATAAATGTATTACAAAAATGTTATGTTTATTTTATATAAATGATTATTACACCATACATTAAAAATATTAATAAAATGGTTGTACGTCATGTCAATATTGGTGAGTGGACATATTGCAAAACTGATGTAGCCTATAATCAAAAACATGTACTTTCTTACAATTTCTTTTGGTAAATATAATAAAACATGATATAATTGAGTGAAATGAATTAGCATTGCGTCAAAAATATGTTATATGTTCATTCAGCACATGAATTATGTTTCTTAATAGATTTTGCGAATTTCATTTCTTTTAAAGCTTTTGTTTTTTCTGATTTTTTTCTACCAATCTGATTTTGATTCTTGATTTGATACAAAAACTCTGAAAAGAAAAACAATACTTGAATAAACTAAAGATCTGAATTCCTGTGTGTTTTTTTTCACCTAAATATCTTTACGGAAACTTCAATCATAGAAAGTTCGAAAAGGTAAGAAAATTTCAGTTTCTAAAACCATTCTTATTCCAAAATTTTAGTTAATGTGAATCTTAATGATTTTCTACTTTTTTCTATCAACAATGATATTATTTAGTAGTTGCACGGAGAGAATATTAATTCACTAATATAAAATTTTAAAATACAGAAACTAAAAATGATTTGATTAAAAAAAAATTAATGTGTAAACACATTAAATTGTATGTGGTAGAGTTAAGAAAATTAATGTGTGAACGAATTAACTGTTACGTAGAGATTTATTTAAAAGGAAAGTAAGAGTTTGCATTAAAGTTTATTTTTTATGAAAAACGTTTTTCACTCGACACATCAGAGTTTTTTAAAATAAAAACTTCTTGTGAAGACACGTCACAGACTTTGTAAATAAGATTTAAGTAAGTTTTAAAAGTGTTTCTCCTTTAATATATAAAGGATGAGCAAGGGGTTATTGGTTCCATAAACTTTGGAAATTTTAAGATTATATTAGGAAAAATTTTGGTATAGGTTTATAATTTTTCAAAATCTATGAAATTCCTTGTTCTTCAAAAAGTTTAATTATTATCGATTATACTTCTAACTAAATCTATTTTTATTGAGTGGTGAATTCTTTACATTTTTTCTAATAAAACACAACTTTCAAAACTAGGATTTTGAGATGCAATTGTTTTGTGACAAGAGATAGCGACGTTGATAGAGAAAATGAAATTAAAGTTTTGTGATGCAATTGAATCAAAGAAGACTAGGGGTTCTTGAGGGATTATTTCTTACGGTCAAGGATTGGGGAAAGCTTGGAAACATAGGATGTGGTGTATATCGATAATGGAAGATTCAATTTCTAGATCTGGAGTTGTTTGGAATCAGAGGAATTCATTGGGATCTCTTGCTTTGGAAATAGCAGATCGAAATTATCGTTTTAAACAAGCTGGAGATATTGGAGGATTGAAGAGATCCAAAATCTCTAACTGAGATAACTTGGTTCATGAAATTCAGCAGATTGGTTTTCGGAGATTTCAAGCTTTTAATAGCAGTTTTGTTTGCAGAAAGTTTGGTGCTACAAAGGATCACGTAGAGATGGGGAATCCTGTTAGACAGATTTGTTTGGGAATTTTGAGGGAAACATTTAGATATACTTTAAGTATTGTATCTCTTGGATCTGCGTGGATTGATTAGGAGATTTTCTGGTTTTGTATATGGAAAATAGATCAGAGGTTTCAATGGTGTAATGGGTCGAGGGATTTTGCAATCACGTCCAGAGATGGATATAAAATGATGCGTCTAGGATCATCTAAAGTCATTCTGTTTTCACAATTATTTTTCCATTCTTTCTCTGAGCTTTCTATCTTTGTACTTTCTGTTATGATGTCTCAAGGAAGGTTAGTAGGAGCTGAAGGAAACAACGGGAATATGGAGGGAGTGAGGAAGCTTCTGAAAGTGTCTATACCTAAGTTTGATAACTCGATGTTGATATAAGTTTATGTGAAGACTATGATTGGGAGGTGCATGAACCCAATCTAACAAGACATGAAAGGGCTTCTTCTGATGATGCCAAAATTTGGAAGGTTAAGCATAGAGTCAGAGGGGCGGACTTGGGGCTCGGGCGTTTCCAGTTTGATTTTGATATGGAGGAGGATATTAAGGAGGTGTTAAAGCTCCAGCCATTCCGTTTTGATAACAGGATGATCTCTTTAGTTTGATGGAAGCCAATGACCAAGAGGAACTACTCATCAGCCATAACCTTTTGGGTGCGAGTCATTGGTGTCCCTCTGCAGTACTGGGCCACACCGACCTTTAAGAGCATTGATGATGCACTTGAGGACGTTAAAGAGATGGATCTCTATGAAGTAAGGATTCAAGTGGTCGTTGATGTCTTTATAAACTTAGTTTTTGAGTCTTCAGTGGAGTTTAATGATGGAAATGACGAGATATTGATCTCCTTAAGGTATGAAAGACTCTTTGGCTACTGTAGAGTTTGCCACAGTCTCTGTCATGATCAGTATCACTGCCCTACTAAGGTTGATAGAAGGATTGAATAGATTGATGACAGAGGCATACTCATGAAGGAGGGATGAAAGGAGTGTTAGCTACAGGGGAGTCATGATTCATGATGATCCAAGGTACCGAGACTCAGATAACAACAGGAATGAATATCCTGGAAAGGGTAAGGAAAAAGTATATGAGGACAAGGATTCAAAATCGTCTACAATACAGAGACGAGAGACACGAATTTCTGGTGATCAAAGGGGAGGTTATCAGATGGAGGATGCAAAATACAATACTCGTTTCTCAAGAGATGAAGGACACAAAGGTTAAAGACAAATAATTCATAGTGCTCTGAGGTCAATTTATAGGTGCAAGGAACAAAGCTCAGGATCAGGCAAAGAGGACAAGGTGAATCAACAAACATATGTGATTCAGGAAGGGAGTTCTTCTAGAGATGGGAGAGTTGATGCGTACATCAAAACATATTCTAAGGTATGTATGGAACTAGTAGTCGTAGAGGATTGTATTGATTTGGGTAATGATGCTCTTCGGGACAATAGTTTATTCATGGAGGAGGAAAACGGGGACCTAGGAAAGGAGTTGCAAATGGTACATCTCGGGGAAGATAATTAGGGTAAAGGACATGTAGGTTATATTGGAAGTATGATACAAGAAAGTGAGGACATAGGCTTAGAGGATACGATGCAATAAATTAATGTGGAAAATAACTGCAAGGATGATTAGTATGGATCTAGGACAGAGAGTGAAGTCATGAATGGAAATGAGAAGAAACAAGGTACTAGAAGAAAGCTCTTTAAACCAGATGCATTGATTGTAAGCGGGGCATCTCATAAACGAATGGTTCAAGCCCAGATATCACCTAGGAAGAAAACTTCCTCAAAAGGGAGTGCTCCTACATGTGATGCAGATAAGGCTATGGGAAATAAGGGTCCTTTACACCCACCTTATGCTGATGCAAAAACTGGATTTTTGTTAATGGAGGATACAAGCAGAAGAAGGAAGGATGTGAAGGTCTCTATGAGGTTTTGTGATCCATGCTCAAATTACCCTAGAGCTACTATTTACTCTCTCAAATAAGAAGTTCAAATGTATTACTTATGGATCAAATCTACAGAGAGCGAGGGCACAAAATAGATTTGATATTCAACTTAGTTATGTTAGGCAATTAGACTTTAGAATAAGTAACAAGAGAGATTGTTGATTTATAAAAAAGTAAGGAAAATATCTAGATCTAGTGTTTTCAGGTAGTGAATTATAATGGATAGAAGCCAAGGGGTTTCAATCATAGAACACGAATTCAATTATTTACGATATCAAGTTATATATATCATATGGTTAAGCTCAGAGTCTACAACTTTCGTATGTAAATTCGAAATGACCGTCGATTGATGGTAACAAACTGCATTGATCGACGACTTTCTTAGTCAAGCATTAAACGACTAGAGTCGATTGGTTCACTTAGAATCACTAGACCATTCTCTCGATTGTATCTCGTAATTCAAGCTCAACAAGATTTATTCAGGTAACGATCCTACTCTCGCGGTGCCAATTATCCTAAGATGAAGGTTCTAGGTAACTAACTAATCAAGAACATAAGCAATAAGAACAATCTTGATGCTAGATCTAATAATCACCCTAGCAATTCTATTGTTTGGCTGATCCATCGAAACCATTAATAAACCTTAAATTTAACAAGGTGAATACTCAAACATAGCTAAGGAGAACATAATCATAAACATAAAATAATGCATAACATAAAGAATATGGATAGAAAGTGGGGTTCTAATAAAAAGCTTCAGAAGCCTTGATATTCTCCCCAAAAACCCTAAACTACTATGTTTGTTCTGAAAAGTATAAAAGGTCTCTAAAATCTCTCTTTGCATAAAACACTTGCAAAGATAATATAAACTAGGTAAAACTCGTCCAGAGGCAATCTTGTAATATCTGTGACTTGGGCTTCAAGTCGGGTACTTCGTGAATTGGGCTACTAGGCATCGACCGTCGATTGATGGCAACTGTGCGTCATCGATCGACGCAATACTCTGTCGCGATCATACTTTTCTAAATTTAACCAGCTACGGGGTTATTCTCTCTATTTTTGAGCTCTAGAAAGCTTCATAATCTCTACAATGCTCCAAAATATACTTGAATCTGAAAAACTCTAAAACACATCCTAGACACAAGACTCTAAATAGGGCCTATAATATTGTATAATTTAGGTAGATATTAGAGTTGGTTACACCCAAAGCCACTTTTTAACTTTTCTTTACACTCAAAGCCTCTTTCTACATGAGAGAAACTTTATTGTGGGCCAGAGATAAATTGTGGACAATTTTACCCTTAGTGGGTGATGTATAGATGACTCATTTGTGGACAGATGATGCGTGGACGAGAATACGTGGAAAGGGTAAGGGGTGATGCGTGGATGGGTGTGTAGACGGATGATGCGCGGACGGGGGTGGAAGGATGATGTCTATGGATGGTATATGTGCAAATAGAGAAAACACGAACATGTTTGTGTGACTATGTAGATGAATGTCTGTGGACTGCTATTTGTGATTAAGTAGATGTGGACATAGACTCATGGATAAATATTTGTAGATATGTCCATATGAATTTGTTTAAAGAAATATTATATCCATTCAAAAACTAAATTATAATCAAAATATATTAAAAATTAATTGTGTTTTCGTTAACTATTTAATAAAAATCCAAAAGCAATTAAAATTGTTTTATAAATTGGTATTGTTTATATATAGTTTATAAAAGAATTTCGTTTAAAAACTTAACCGGTTTATTAATCGAAGTTTAACTAAACTAGTTTATTAACAAAATTTATCTAAACCTTTCTTTTGAACAAGTTAACATAACTAAACCTAATTAATATATCTAACCTGAACCAAACAAACAACGCCGTCTTCCTCTTCCACACCACAAGAGCTCGCCGTTGCGTTGTCCTCTCCACACCAGGCTCAGGTCTGCTCGCCGTCGTCGTCTCCACCAGACCTCCTTGTCCTCCAGATTCTCCTCCCCCTCCCAAGACACTCGTCATTGAAGATGCGGCGTCGTTGACAGAGATCTGAGCCGTCTCGCTTCCCGATTCATCTCTCAATCTCGCTTCTCTTCTGCGCCATTGAAGCTGCAACATCGATGACGGAGTTCCTTGCCAACTCGCTTCTCTTCCGCGCCACGGAATCCATGGTGTCGATAACAAAGGTTTGTACGGCGCAGAGATTCATCAGCATCCATCTCCATCGCAGAGTTCATCATCGTCCATCTCCATCAGAAAGTTTATTTCTTATGTTGATGTTTTAAATTACGAAACCAAGCAATAAGCAATCATTAGAGGAAGAAAACAGAGAGACAAGGAGAGATTAAACGAGTTCATTGTCGAGTTCAATGGCAGCATGAATGGAAACTTCTATGTGACCAGAGTGGCTTCAGCAAAAGACACAAACTTTCAAGAACCTGTTTTGTTGTTTGTCCTCCAACAATGAATAAAATTTACAAAGAACAATCGAACAAGCTATATCCTCACTATATCCTCAAATCGTTATCAATAAAACCCAGGAGGAAATGGTTAAATAAAGTGAGAAAGATAAGTACTTGAGAATTACAAATTAAGTTTTTGAGACATTGTGGTTTCGGTCAAACTATGCTTGAATTGGGAAAGTGAATTTGAGTTGAGAGAGAGATAAATTTAGTCACATGTTTAGTCACATGTTGAGAGAGATCTATTTTAATTTCATAAAGTCATGAATGAGGGCATAAGAGACAAAGTACATGAAAAAAGTGTGTCTCAAGTAAAATGTGTCTCTACATGTAAATAGAAATACAAAATGTGTCTTCACATGTAAAAAATTCTAAATATTATGACCTATCAACTCTCTTAGACTTCACATTTTACTTGTCCTCAAGCAAAACAAAGGTAGACATGTGGAAGAGGTTTGAAAACACAAGGACTCACAAAATCTCTAAGTTATCATTATCACCTTACTATGTTGTAACCACATCAAACAAAAGTCAATCTTAGAGAAACTTTATATACCTTATACTAGTATAGAAATTAAATCAATTCTACCAACAACTTAGCAAATACTAGTTTGGCTCACCCGTTTACTAACCTCATTGCTTGCCTAAAATAAAGGTGTAGGATTTACCTTAGGAATATCATTCAAAGGACACATGGACTCTACCCCTGTAAGTATTTGAGCACACAGACAATCTTCTCTGATCCCTTTCTTCCCTCTTTCTCTCTTCTCTGAATCTCTTTTATTATTTTTTATAAATCCAATGAATCAATGATGCTAATACAACTCATCTTATTCATCTTTCATTTTTTGTATCTTTTTTTATATTTTTGACAAAGTGTAGGCGAATAATGGGGTCACATGTAATTTACCTATCCCTCGCTTCCTCAATGTGTGATCATTCCTTTATAAATTAGAATAATAGGGCACATGTAATTTACCTATCCCTCTGCATCTTCCAATAAATCATCTTAATCTTTTATTTATATAGATTTTGGGGAGAGAGAGAGAGAGAGAGAGAGAGAGAGAGAGAGAGAGAGAGAGAGAGAGAGAGAGAGAGAGAGAGAGAGAGAGAGAGAGAGAGAAGGGAATCAGAAGCAAACAGAGTTTTACCTTCCAGATTTATAATAGGAATCTGATCCAATATATGCTAAATTCCAAAGTAAGCAAATAAGTCAAATTAGGTTAGAGGTTAGCTTTGGTTCCTTAAAACTTTCTAAGTAAGTATGATATAGTGGCAGAATGATTCACTTTGGTATCTCTAGTATTCTCTACAATCAATAAATTTGGAATGGTGTTATAAAATGGTTAGAAATAAATAAAAATTTAAATCTAATCATAATTACTTACTTGTATCAATAAAACACATAAGAATAAAACTCAAAATCGAAAGCAATATCATTAAACCTCCCCCAAACTTAAATAACACTGTCCCTAGTGTTATCCCGTCTCGGTTAAGTGGGAAAAATTAAAACATAAGCAAAAGTAATAAGGATAGTCAAAAATACAAGACTCTGCTACAATTGTTGATCGATGGTAATGTCATGGTGATCGGTATCGATAAATGGTTGTGCTTCGTTGTCGACCGATGGCTTGGTTCTCGATCTTCTTATTTTTAAACTACAAATAAAGAAAAATACGAAATTAGTAAAATCATGAAAGTAAAATAAATTTAAAACATACCTAATAGTGGTTTGCCTCCCATTCAGCGCTTGGTTATAGTCTTTAGCTTGATGTTTAGTACTGTTTGGACTAACATGGGGGTACAATATCACTTATTGGGAAAAAATGTCTACATCCTCTTTATTCATCTGGAACCAGGTACCAACGAAGCTTCTTATGGCTTCTTCATCTCAGGTTCTTTGGTTGTCCATGTTCTCCTTGGTGATCAAAATTTGACTCATCTTCTCATGGAGGTTGTCAATGTGTTTGTGTAACCAGCCAATCCTGTTATCTGTGGGTATGGATATGTCATCCAATCTCCTGGAGATATCTTCCATAATCATGTATTGACATGCATAAAATCCATCAAGTTTATCTTCTAATATCTTCTCGGTTACCAGCCTTTGTCTAAATGGTCCGTGTGAAGCTTCGATCGATGGTCGAGCTCATCGTCAATCGATGGTGCTTCGTTTGCTCCGTTCGCGTGTTGTCTCTGAATCATCTGACGATTTGAGTTAATCTTTTGCTTCATCTCCTCCATGCACGTAGTTAACTAGCTAACATTGTTGTTGAATGGGTAGTATATATCATAAATCCTCTTCCAATGTCACCGGTTTGAGGTTAATCAACATCTTGTAGCAGAAGTTATACCCGTTTTATTGAAGAGTAGTCAGCTTGCCTTGCGAAAAGAATCTGTCGAGGAGATGAAGAAACATTGATTTACGGTGATTCCAGAACGCGGGCTGAGTATATTTTAAGACCGAATTAAGCCCATAAGCTACATCAACATATTTTGGGCTCTGTAGATTCCTTGTACCATGGTATATACTTCTACTCTGCTGTAGTAGTTAGCTGATGGTTTGATCTCTTCAAAGTTCTCTAGTGGTAAACGCAGATGAGTGTAACCAACCACTTCTACTCTTTGGAGAATCTTTCTGATGTCCTCCTTTGATCGTTGATGATTCTACTTTCAATGTCTCGTGCATTGCCATCTTCACCTCTATAAACTCCATACTCATCTCTAGTTTCCTAACAAAATATTCTCCTATTTGTATCCTTATAGAATCATAGTCTTCTTCTATGATTAGCATTGATCGATGGTATAAGGCCACCGTCGATCGATGCCTCTATCCAAGTTTCATTGGATCCTCTGTAATTTCCAGCTTGCTCTAGTGCAAGAGCACGGTACTCGATTGCTTCTTCTTCAAGATAAGATTGTTGTAATCTGGGTTAGCTGTATCATGCCCTAGGTCAGGGTTGTCATCGATTAATGTCAAAGGGTAGGTGTCGACCGACTGTGTGTTGTCTCCTTTGACCGATTGTATGTGATGGGTGATATACCATGAATTTTACTCAATTTTTCGCCATGGTATATGAGTTTTTAGGATATATTTACTATGATCTGGTGTCTTTTTAGTGTATTTACAAGTTCTGGTACGTTTTGGAGAAATATAATGATTTTGGAGCCTTTTGGAGCATTTTGAGGTGCAAAACTGCAAAGACGCGTCAGATGCTTAGCTATGGATGGAGACCTTCTCACCGTTTGATTGATCCCATATTTTGGAAACAGATAGATCCTTGGGTTATCTTTCCAGTGCCACCGGTGTGAGGTCAATAAGAATCCTGTAGCAGAAGTTATGTCTGTTTTACTGAAGAGTGGTCAGTATGCCTCCCGAGAGGAAGCTGTCGAGGAGATGAAGGAACGTCGATCGACGACAAAGCCTTGGTGTTGATAGACGGTGATACCAGAACCCGGTCCGAGTATATTTTAAAACCGACTTAAGCCCATAAGCTACCACAAATTACCAGAATACCTATGGACGTCCTAAAACCCTATGTATAGGTTTTCTAAGCCATTGTTGACGGCTACGCTTTCTAAGCTTTATTTTGATTCATTGTTATTAGTTAGGAGAGAAGAGAAAATATCCTTTAGAGTCCTCTTGGAACTCCTTTGGTTTTTATATTTATTCAATTGCAGTTTCATCTATTCATCTATGGTTTTCTGTGACAACTATCATGTCCGAATAGATCCATATGTTAGATTTAGAGTTCGTAATGGTACTGATGAATTATCCCCAAAATAGGATTGCTAGGATGAAGTAATATCAATATTTGGAATTGTTTTTTATGCTTGCATTCTAGAGTAGCTAACTAGGAACCTGAACTTAGGAAATGGACAACTACGAAAGTAGGTTATGTGTCACAATTGATTCCATTGAGCTAGGTTGTTAGATACATGCGAGAGCTGGTCTAATTAACATAGTGGACGGATATCATGTCTGATTAGCGTCAATCGACACTAGGCCTTAGCCGTCGATCGACGGTACACTTCTCTATTCGCATAGAGAGTTGGGACAAGATGAGGTTGGACTAGTTAACATTTATTGTTTTCGCATATTAGTAATTCCATGTATCCTATCCATTATAATTCACTTGCCTGAAACCCTAGATCTAGCAAACCATCTTTCCATCAAACAACCCAATCACTCTCTTTAGAACAACTACCTTGTTCGACCTTCTTTACTTTATTTACTACATATTAAATCTATTATCCTAGATTAATCACAATTTATTGAGTTTATTGTGTTCCCACGCTCCCTGTGGATTTGATCTCTAAGTATTATAACTCGACCTTTTATTTGAGATAGTAGAAATCACTCCATAGGGTAATTTGAGTGATATCAAATTTGACGCCATTGGCAGGGAGCATGGCTCGTCATTAGACTCAGTTTGTTTGATTTTGTCTAGGTTTTTCAATACTAGTTTATTTACATAAAAAAAATTCTTCTGTTCAGGTACATACATCTTAGTACTAGGAACAACAATGAAGAGAGGATTTTTGGGTTCTTCAAACAAGGAGCCTGCTGGTTCATGCACGATCTGTAAGTCTACAAGGGAAATATCGATCAACACCATCCAAGCAGCAGCGACCGACAGTGTGAACCAAGCATCGATCGACACCAACTCTTCGGTATCGATCGACGCCACTTGCAAAAAGACAGAGGAAATCGAAGTGCTTATACTTGAGGCTGATGAGAATGGCCGAGCTCGCAATAGTGAAGGACAGTTGATATATACACAAATGGTTGTAGTCCCTAATGTTATTACTATTGCTGAGAGCGATGACTTTGAGCTGAAACCTATATATATCACTCTTATGTACAGCATCCTTTTCATGGCTTTTCTCATGAGCAACCTATGGCTCATATCAACAAGTTTGAGGAATTGGTATCGTTATCTTCAATGGAGTCCCTGAAGACAACTACTTCTGTGAACTCTTCCCATACACCCTTGCTGGAGATGAAACTCATTGATTCAAGAAGCTACCACCAGGGTTCCTTACTACCTGGAATGACATCAGTAAAGCCTTCCTCAACAAATTTATTTATTATGCTGCAGGAAATCTAGAGATTGAGATGGAATATATGATGAGATATATGGTAGAGTATGATGGACATCATGGATTTGGAAAGCCAAGAAGAGAAGATGAAGCTGATATTAGTGATTTGACCTTATCGTCGATCAACACCATAACCGCAACATATATCAACACCACCACCTCAACATCGATCGATACTGAATCCTATTGTCGATCGACATCTATCGAAACCCCTGAAAGATCGAGTTGTCCTCAGGACATTGCAGACTCGACAGTGAAGAGCACCGATTTTTCAAGATGTGATCCTTCCTCAGATGTAGACAGGAAATCACCATGGAAGATTTCTTGGAGCTAGAGGAGTTCTTGGAACTAGAGGAGGGAGAAAAGCTTGCATATATGGATGATGATAGGGAAGTCACTATGGAAGACTTTTCAGAGTTGGAGGAACGGCTTGACTCGGAGCAGAAGCTTGATGACAAACGACAAACTATGATAAAATATCTGGAGACTTCGCCAGAGGTTAGCATAGATCAACAACAACCACCCAACATCGATTGACATTCACCTGATGATAACAATCGACACGCACCTGATGATAGCGATCGACACTCATGGTTGGACGAGCTACCAGGATACACAGTTGAGCTGGATCCAACTGAGGAAAGAGTGCACAAGTCTGAGACCTCACATTTTGATGTCCCTAAACATCAGAGACCACCTATCTGCACAGAAGAAGCTGATGGGTTTCACAAAAGAGTGAAGAGGATACATGATCATGTGAAGATTGTGGTTCCATGCGTTGTATTTGAAGCTGAATCTCCTATCCCACAAAATAGAAGTGTGCATATAGGTTCCTACAGTGGGGTATTTGAGATCATTAGCAGGCAACAGATTCTCAGCGAGGGTTGAGATTTAGAAGGAAAGCCAACAAAGGCTGCACATAAGCAGTATCAAACGACATCAACAAGCTGGCATCGATCGACACTACCACTTCATCATCAATTGACACCCATCGCATATCAGAGCAGAATGATTTTAAAGTGTGTCAAAATCTTTATGATGGAGGCACCACCACGCAATCAGACATGTCTGGGGGAATGAAGAGGAAGAATTGGAAGAAGAGAAAAAAGATCAATGGTGGTCCTCATTTATCACTGATTCCTCACTTCTGAGATGGTATCAGGAAATCAAGAATGCGCAGCAGATGCTTCTCACAAATATTTATAAAGCTTCGAGCAATCCTTATTGCTAAGATGATAGACAAAGAAGAAGAGTCTATGGAGGAGGCTTTCGCAAAAGCATGATAAAGCTTTAGAGAGTAGACATTGAGACTTGTTTTGGAGCAAGTTCTCATTCTCATCCGGACTGAATCAAATCTCCAGAAGTCAAGCTAATGATTGAAAATAAACGCTAAGTGGGAGGCAACCCACTGTTAAGTTTGTTTTAAATTTAGTTTTATTTTCATTTATTACTGACTTTTCGTTTTTTAATTGGATCCGAAGAAGACAAGTTTTCACAATAATCAACGATGGTGAGCTAGCATCAATCGATTGAGCATCACAAGTAACGATCGCCACTTAAGTATGTTGATGGACACTCACATCAATGGTAGGTATACTCGCGAAACCTTGTTAGATTTAGTATTTATGGTTTATTTTCCCACCAATCTCAGACTGTATAACACTGGGGATAGTGTTTTTTAAGTCTGGGGGAGGTTCTACTAAGATTGTGTTTTATTTTGAGTCTTTAAAAAAAAGATCCGAGGAGAAAATTGCTCTAAGCATCGACCGATGAGACAAGGTCAATATCGATCGACAGTACGACACCAGAAACAATTGATTGCCACTTTATTATGTCGATTGATACTGACATCAGAGAACATGTATATCGTTTTCCTTGTTAAATTGTGTCCTTATAATTTATGTTCTCACCAAACTTCGACTGGATATACACTGGGGACAATGTAATTCAAGTCTGGGGGCACGTGTACTGATACTTAGTTTATTTTGAGTCTTATTAAATGTTTAAAGAAATTTTATTGAGTCAAGAAGGGAATGATGAACTTTTTCAATTTTTACTTGTTATCTAACCACTCTCTAGCACCATTCTTAGACTTACTGACTGCAGAGTGTACTAGAGATACCAAAGTGGATCACGTGTCAACTATGACCACACTTTATGAGAATGTTTGAAGGAACCAAAGCTGACCTCCAACCTAATTTGACTTAAATTGCTTGTCTTGGGGCTTGGTATACAACGGACATGATTCCTCCTGCAAGTTTGGAAGGTCAAAGTCTGTGTGTTTCTGGTTCCCTTCTCTCTCTCTCTTCGGTATATTTAAAAATAAAAGATTAAGATGACTTCCTAGAAGATGCAGAGGGGTAGGAGTGTCTCATATGCACCCATTATTCTAATTCAGAAATGAATGATCACACATTGTAGAAACGAGGGGTAAGAGTGTCTCCTATGACCCCATTATTCTAATTCATAAATGAATGATCACACATTGTGGAAGCGAGGGGTAGAAGTGTCTTTTGTGACCCTATTATTTGTTACATTTTGTCAAAAATAGAGCTACAAATGTAGACAAGTCAATAAGATGACCAAGATGACTACATTAGCATCAACGTTCACTCGAATTGAAACTATAAGGATTTAAAGAAGAGAGAAAGAGGGAATAAAGGGATTAGAGAAGACTACATGTGTGTTCAAAATCTTGCTTGAGTAAGAGTCCATATGTCTTTTGATTGATACTCCCAAGGTAAAGACACTTTTATATATATATATAAGAAATGAGGTTAGTAGAGGTGATACTCATACATGATTTAATAAGCTGTTGGCTAGATGAATTTGGTTGCTAAGCTCGGATATGGTATATAAAGTACCTTTGAAGTTATTATGTGGCTTGCAACATTGTAGAGGTGATGATACTAAGTCTTAAATTTGTGTGAGTCCCTGCTGTTTTCGAACCTCTTTAATAAAGACGACTCTAGTTTTGCTTGAGGACAAGCAAAAAAGTAAGTCTGAGGGAGTTGATATACCATGGACTTTACCCACCTTCAGCCATGGTATATGAATTTTTAGGATATATTTACTACAATTTGGAGTCTTTTTAGCGTATTTAACGTTTCAGGTTTGTTTTGGAGAAATACAGTGATTTTGGAGCCTTTTGGAGCATTTTGAGGTCAAGAACTGCACAGATGTGTCAGATGTTTGGCTATGGATGGAGACCTTCCCATCGTTATATTGAGTCCATATAGTGACACATGATATATCTTTTCGTTATATTTTCAATTCCACAGGTTTGAGGTCAGTCAGAATCTTGTAGCAGAAGTTATGCCCATTTTACGGAAGAGTGGTCAGTCTACCTCGCGAGTGGAAGCTGTCGAGGAGATGAAGGAACGTCGATCGACAACACAGCCTTGGTGTCGATCAACGGTAATTCAGAACGCGGGCTGAGTATATTTTAAAACCGACTTAGGTCCTTAGGCTACCACAAGTTACCAGAATACCCATAGACGACCTCAAATCATATTTACATGTTTCCTAAGCCATTGTTGACGGCTACACTTTCTAAGATTTGTTCTATTCATTGTTCTTAATTAGGAGAGAAGAGAGAAATTCTTTTAGTATCCTCTTGGAACTTCTTTGGTTGTTATATTTATTTGATTGCAGTTTCATATATTCATCTATGGTTTTCTGTGACAACTATCATGCACTACAAGAAAACACATAACAATCTGACAGAAAATTCCGACGCCCAACAGTTGAGGAAATATCAAGGAAATGCCAAAATGGACATTCGTCAGAATTTCCTTGGAAAAGTTCAAGGAAATTTTGGCGAAAGTATCTCCGTCGGAATGTTATCGGAATTTACTGACAACATTCCAAAAAAATACCGATGAAACTTTTATTACCATTAGGAAACAATTAAATTACTCAAAATTAATACATTCTTGGGATTCCGTCGGAAATTTCAGACGGAATTCCTACAAATTTCCAAGGAGAAATATAATTAGGAATTCGTTTGGGGTGTAGAAAAGTCCTCAGAATTTCGTAGGAATATTCCGAGGAAATACCGACGAAAGCATGGGTTTCCATGGAATATTCCTACGGAATTCTGAGGAAATATTAGTTTACGGTGTTTGTCGTTTAATATAAATTGTATCAAATTTTTGACATTTTAACAACCTCTTAAATTAAGTGTATTGCACAAATTCAGTAATAATATTTTCTTAAAAAAATATTAGATAATCATCCTAAAGTGAATCAATGGTTAAATAAATATCACATAAACACTCATACACTTAATCAAACTTATTTCTATAATCGATCTAAGAAATGTGATTTTGTGCAATTTCAAGTTTTTTGAAACATTTTCAAACATAAAACTCATATAAATGAACAATGGTTTGTTATAGATAACCAGGGATCCATAAACTGCATGTTTTGAAACCCCAAATGATAAAACCGTTGAAAATTCCTCAAAAATTAGAATGGCATTTCGATGGATTCATAGGAATGCCATAGGAATTTTACGAGGAATTTCCGATGTTTTCTGAAAAAATATATACACTTGGCCAATTAAAAAGCATGCAGAGAATATTCCCCCTCCCTGAGAATTCTTCCAGAATATTCCTTTAGAATTCCGACAAAATTGACTATTTCCTTGAAATTCCGTCGGAATATTTCACTACCCGCCAAACCAAACCGCCAAATATTTCATTGACCCCGGAAAGAAAAAGATCCCGACAAAATTCTGACGGAACCGTCCGTCGAAATTTATTTAGTACAAAAAGGGGACTTTCCTTCTTCTTTTCCATTTCGGCTCTCTCTCACTCTCTCTCTCTAAAATCCTCTCCTCCTCTCCTCCTCTCCCTCTCTCTCTCTCTAAGCCGACGATTTGGGTCCCTAAACCCCTCAAGTCCTTCTCCAAACTATGTAAGTCTTCTAAATTCCTCTTCTATTGTGTTTATATAAGTGTTTAAAAGTTAGATTGGTGAAGATTTGTGAGTTTAAATATTAGATTTGTGTTAGGATGATGTACTATAGGATGAGATTGTTATATTTTGTTGTTAAGTTTATAATATGAATGATTTTATTGTTAGATCAGATTATATTTTGGATTATGAAATTTTTACAGATTGTATAATTTTTTTCTTGTTCTGGAATTTTTGTGAGGTTTTGTTATATTTATAAAGTGGGTTTTATGATTTATATTCATTTTAAATTTTTTTATAATTTTAAAAATATTTTTTATAATATATTTATATTTATAAACTTATTTAAAATTTTATGTAATTTTATATAAAAAATTTAGTAATATATTTATATTTATAAACATATTTACAATTTTATATAGTTTTAAAAACAATTTTTGAAATAGATTTATATTAATAAATCTATTTACAATTTTATTGAATTACAAAAATTGTTTTCAAAAATATATATATTAAAAAGCGTTTTTCTGTTTTTTTAAAAAAATAATTAAAATTCTTTAAGTCTTTATATATTCATTAAACTTTTTATGATTTAAAAACTTTATTAAAAAAAATAAAATTTAGGTTTTTTAAAATATAATAGTTAATAACTTGTAAAAATATTCTAAATATTTTCATAAATGTATGTATATAATATATATAAAACTTTAATAATTTATTTATGTTTTATAAAAATATATACTATTTTAATTATTCTTTTCTATTATAATTGTGCTTTTATTAACTAAACAATTTTTTTTCAAGTCGGAGAACGTTGCGAGACCACGCCGTCCCTGAGTTCAAAACTCGGGCCCGAGTTCTTCCCGTGGTGCTTAGTTACCCTCCCAGGAAAACTGTGCTCCAACTATTGTTTTAAATAATTTATTTAATTATTCAAATACTTATTGTTTTCTTTTTGTTTTTGGGTTTCGATGACCTTGACCAACTCATGAATCAACAAACTTGTTGAACAGGTCATATACATAACTTTTATTTTATAGATTCATAATATCATTATTAATTTAACTAAAAATTCTTCACATTTTCTTTTCATGATGTTCCAAAGAATAAAAGTCATTTACTCGGGTTGGGTTGTCAGGTTCCCTCAGTTTCGTCTAAATCACCAATGCCACCACCCGATCCCATGATTTTGGAGGTGTTGAAGAACAAGGATGAATAGATTGAAGCTCTGGAGAGTCACAACTCTACAATCCTTGCTAAGATTGAGGAACAAGAACCAAGATTGATTACCTAAAGTGAGCGGATTGAAAACACTCAGAGGATGAACTGAGAGTTGATGGGGAAGATGAAGGAACTATTTTCTTCTTCGTTTAAGTTTTTTTTTTTTAATTTCAAAACTTCTAAATGTTGTTTAAAATTTTAAAAAACTTTTATTTATATATTTAAATTTTTAATTTTCAATTTTGTTTTCCAAAAAATTATATATTTGAAAAAATTAATTAAAATTTCTGAGGAACAACTTCGTCAGAAATTTTGACGCTCATGTTTTGTTGAAAAATTCCGATGAAACTATTCCGTCGGAAATTTCTTACGAACTTAGTCGTTGGAAATTTTTGACGGAATAATTCCGTCCAAATGCCGTCAAAAACATTTCCGATGGAAAGCCTTGGAATTTCCTCGGAATTCCTAACCCTTTTCCAATGAAAAATTTATTTCCGACAAGATAGGACCGACAGTCTTTTTTGTCGAAAATGGCTAATTATGACAAAATTCCGATGAAATGGGCATTGGAATTTACGTGCTTTCTTGCAGTGATGTCTGAATAGATCCATCTATCAGATTTATGGTTCATAATGGTACTGATGACTTAGACTAAAAATAGGATTGCTAGGATGAAGTAATATCAATCTTTGGAATTGTGTTTAATGTTTGCGTTCTAGAGTAGCTAACTAGGAACATGAACTTAGGACATGGACAACTACAAGAGTAGGTTCTATGCCAAAATTGAGTCCATTGAGCTAGGTTGTTAGATACATGCGAGAGCTGGTTTAATTAACATAATGGACGCACTTCCTGTCTGATTAGCGTCGATCGAAACTAGTCCTTAGCCGTCGATCGATGGTACACTTCTCTGTCCTCATACGAGAATTGAGACAAGAGGAGGTCGGACTAGTTAACATTTAATGTTCTCGCATATTAGTAATTCCCTGCATCATACCCATTATAATTCACTTGCCTGAAACCATAGATCTAGTAGACCATTTATCCATCAAACAACCTAATCAATATCTTCTGAACAACTACCTTGTTCAACTTGCTTTACTTTATGTACTGCATATTAAATCTATTAGCCTAGCTTAATCGTGATTAATTGAGTTTATTATGCGTCCACGCTCCATGTGGATTCGATCCTTAAGTATATTATATGTGTTTGGAGTATGTTTTAAAGTATTTTCAGGTCCAGGTACGTTTTGGAGAACTTTGGTGATTCTAGAGCTTTTAGAGATGCAGAACTATGCAGATGCATCAAATGTTTAGCTATGTATGGAGACCTTCCCACAGTGCGATTGATCTGATCGTTTGACAAAAGATAGAGCTTTGAGTTAGCTTTCGAATGCCACCGGTTTGAGGTCCAACTGACTGTTATATCTAAAGTTTTGTCTGATTTACTAAAGTGTGGTCTGTCTGCCTCGCGAGCGGAAGCTATCGAGAAGATGAATGAGTGTCGATCGACGGAACAACCTTGGTATTGATCGACGCTGATCCCAGAAGATAGGCCCGACTTGTTTTATGGCCGACTTAAGCCCATAAGCCATACAAATTACCAACATACTCATGGATGACCTAAAACCGTATTTATATGTTTCTATGCCATTGTTTAGGCACAAAGATTAATTTTATTCTTTGTCTTAAGTTTTGGAGAGAAGATCAATTCTCCTTCAGAGATTGATTGGAACTCCTTTGGTTTTATATTGATTTCTATATCTATTATTTATTTAGACTATAATTTGTGTTATTGCTTCCATGTCTGAGTAATCATCTTGTTAGATTTAGGGATTTCATGTTCTTAATGTTAAAGTGATAGTCATAGGATTGCTAGGTCTATAGATCTCTACACCATGGTGGCTTGTAATATTAAGATCTAGAGTAGTTGAAAAACACGAGAGTGTGACTGATTGCTTGAACCTAGAATCATAGGACAATTAAGAGGCACGAGAGTGCAATTAATAAATGGAACCCGAGCCCTGTGTGGATTAGATATCTAGGCGCATACAAGAGTTGGTCTAGAATCTAGTTGAACATTATCGATATGTGTGTTAATGCTTGTCTGAGGTAGTAACGCTCAATCCTTGTTTGCATGCGAGAGCTGGAACATAGAACTTAGGCATCTGATTAGTAATTGCTTGTAAAAGCTTGATTACTTGCTTATCGAATTCGAGTTCTAGAAATTCATTTATAAAACCCTTAGCATCCTTGATTTGTGTTTTGAATCTATTGATTGATAAATCCCTAGACCTAGCTATTTCATCTTATTGTTATCAAACCAATCACATGCTTACTTGTCTACTATTACTTCGTTAATAAAATATTTGCCTGACTTAATCTAAACATCTATAGTCTATTGTGTACCCACGCTCCATGTGGATTCGATCCTTAAGTACTACAACTGAACCTCTTATTTTAGAGAGTAGAAAGTAGCTTATATGGTTAATTTGAGAGTGCATAATAAAAGCTACATCAAATTTGGCACCGTTTCCGGGGAGCGAGGATCGCCATTAGACTTGATTAATAGGTTTAGTCTAGGTTTTTATTTTCTTTTTAAGTTACTTACATAAAATTTTCCTTGTCTTTCTTGTACATGCAGAGTAGTACCAAGAGCAACAAGGAAAAATAGTTACATTTCTTAGACCCAACATCTATTGAACGCACCATCCGCAAAGAGAAACGTCAGGCATCAATCGACAACAACACATCGACAACGATCGACACCACTCTTAAACGAACATCGATCGTCACTTCTACTATACCATCAATCGACAGTAACCGGCGAGTAGAGATGGTTGCGGCACTTATTCTAACTAGGGATGGGAATGGAGACCTGCATGACCCTAAGGGTTATCTATGTAATGCAGCAGGTCAGGAATTAGATGCACATGGAGCTTTAATCCCTGAGCATCGATCGATATCAGAGCTGATCAGGCCTACTCAATTTTATATTAACAGGTCTGCGATTCAACCTCGAGAAACCCAGGGGGTCAACGGCCAGATAAGACCTGCATACTTCACTTATGTGAGCGAGCACCCCTTTCATGGCCTTCCCCATGAAGATCCCATGAACCACATTGAAACACTAGAAGATTTTGTTTCTAGCATCATGGAGCATGAAGAAACTAAAGACTATCTTCTATGCAAGTTATTCAAGTATTCTCTCTCTGGGAATGCATTTGTTTGGCTGAGACTTGTACCACCAAGATCTCTCACTACCTGGGATGATGTCAAGACTGCATTTCAGACTATTTTATTTGATGACGCAAAGACCGAAGAGCTAAGGGATAGATTTTGACATTCTCGACTTACTAAAGGGTTTAGAAGCTCTTGGGACAGATTTAGGGGGTACCAAAAAGACTGTCCACGTCATGGTTTCACAGAGGTTCAACTGCTGGGATTCTTCTCCAAAGGTATTGATGCGCAGTATCATAAAATGTTAGATCAAGCAAGCGAAGAGAACTTTGGGACTAGGACTCCACAGGAAGCTAAGAAACTGATTCACAACTTTGTGTCGAGCAACAGTATTTCTGCTCTGCTGTAGTAGTCATCTGATGGTTTGATCTCATCAAAGTTCACTGGTGGTAAACGCAGATGAGTGTAACCAACCGCTACTTCTCTTTGGGGAATCTTTCTCATGTCCTCCTTTGATCATTGATGATTTTAATTTCAATGTCTCGTGCATTGCCATCTTCACCTCAATTAACTCCATACTCATCTCTAGTTCCCTAAAAAATAATCTCCTAGCTGGATCCTTATAGGAACCATAGCCTTCTTCTGGATTAGCATCGATCGATGGTATAAGGCCACCGTCGATCGATGCCGCTATCAAGGTTTCATTGGATCCTGTAAAATTTCTAGATTTCTCTAGTTCAAGAGAACGGTACTCGATTTCTTCTTCTTCAAGATATGATTTTTGAAATCTGGGTTAGCTGTATCATGCCCTAGGTCAGGGTTGTCATCGACCCATATCAAAGGGTGGGTGTCGACCGACTGTGTGTTGTCTCCATTGACCGATTGTATGGGATGGGTGATATACCATGGATTTTACTCACTTTTAGCCATGTTATATGATTTTCAGGATATAATTACTACGATTTGGAGTCTTTTTAGTGTATTTACAAGTTCAGGTACGTTTTGAAGAAATATAATGATTTTGGAACATTTTGAGGTGCAGAAATGCAGAGACACGTCAGATGTTTAACTATCGATGGAGAACTTCCCACCGTTAGATTGAGCCCATATTATGGTAATATATATATATCTTTGGGTTGGCTTTCGAATGCCACCGGTTTGAGGTCAATAAGCATCCTGTAGCGGAAGTTATGCTCGTTTTACTGAAGAGTGATCAGTATGCCCCGCGAGAGGAAGCTGTCGAGGAGATGAAGGAACTTCGATCGACGACACAGCCTTGGTGTCGATAGACTGTGATGCCAGAACGCGTTCCGAGTATATTTTAAGACCGAATTAAGCCCATAAGCTACCACAAATTACCAGAATACTTGTGGACGACCTAAAATCCTATTTATGTGTTTTCTATGTCATTGTTGACGGCTACGCTTTCTACGTTTTCTAAGATTTATTCTATTCATATTTATCAGTTAGGAGAGAAGAGAGAAAATCGTTTAGAGTCATCTTGGAACTCCTTTGATTTTTATATTAATTCTATTGCATTTTCATTTATCCATCTATGGTTTTCTTTGACAACTATCATGTCCGAATAGATCAATCTGTTAGATTTACGGTTCATAATGGTACTGATGAATTAGCACCAACATAGTATTTATAGGATGAAGTAATATCAATCTTTCGAATTGTGTTTAATGCTTGCGTCCTAGAGTAACTAACTAGCAACCTGAACTTAGGGCATGGACAACTACGAGAGTAGGTTCCGTGCCAGAATTGATTATATTAAGCTAGGTTGTTAGATACATGCGAGTGTTGTTATAATAAACAAGTGGACGAACACCCTGTCAAATTAGCATCGATCGGCACTAGGCCTTAGTCGTCGATCAACGATACACTTCTTTGTCCGCATACGAGAGAGTTGGGACAAGAGGAGGTCGGACTAATTAACATTTATTGTTTTCGCATATTAGTAATTCTGTGTATCCTATCCATTATAATTCACTTGCCTGAAACCCTAGATCTAGCAAACCATCTTTCCATCAAACAACCCAATTAATCTCTTTAGAACACCTACCTTGTTCGACTTGCTTTACTTTAATTACTGCATATTAAATATATTAGCCTAGCTTAATCAGGATTTATTGATTTATTGTGTTTCCACGCTCGATGTGGATTTGATCCCTAAGTACTACAACTCGACCTCTTATTTGAGAGAGTAAAAATCACTCCTTAGGGTAATTTGAATGATATCAAATTGGCGCTGTTGCCGGGGAGCATGGAACGCCATTAGACTCTGTTTTTTTTTCTCTAGGTTTTTCAAAACTAGTTTATTTACATAAAAAAAAATTCTTTTGTTTCAGGTACATACATCTTAGTACTAGGAATAACAATACAAAGAGGATTTTTGGGTTCTTTAAAGAAAGAGTCTGCTGGTTCATGCACGATCCATAAGTCTACGAGGGAAATGTCGATCGACACCATCCAAGCAGCAGCGATCGACAGCATGAACCAAGCATCAATCGACACCAACTCTTCGGTATCGATCGACGCCACTTGCAAAAAGACAGAGTAAATCAAAGTGCTTATTGACATGGTGTGTATATTGTTCTAGCATGGTATAAATATCCTAAACAATTAACTATCAAATTAACACTTAATCCTAACAAAAAATTAAACTCTTGTCAAGAGAGATCAGGTGTAGTACTTATGGATCGAATCCACAGAGAGCAATGACACACAATAGATTTCTTATTCTAATATATATATATATATATATCAGTAGCAACTAATCAGTTAAAGAAATATTTGATATAGTCTATTTATTACTAGTTTTAGACCATGTTATAAACTCTATTTAGGGTCTGTTATGTTTGTCTAGGCTATGTTTTGAGGTCTTTACAGGTCCAAGTACGTTTTGGAGATATATGGAGATACTTGGAGCTTTTGGAGCATTTGGAGAGGAATAATCCGTAGCTGATCATTGAAGAGAATTAAAGTACGAAATTACCATCGATCGACGATACAACATAGGCGTCGGCCGATGTTACATGACCAACGTCGATCGATGTTGCACATTTGCCATCGATCGATGTCCAGTTCGCAGACAACCAAATTTCTAGCCCAAGTTAGAGACATGACACAAGATTACAAGATGACCTTTGGACGAGTTTTGACCTAGACTTTAGGGTTTTATATTTATACTTTATGTATTGCACCATGCTAAGTGTGCTAGTTTTTAGTTAGAGTTTAGGGGGCAAGAGTTTGTGTGTGTGTGCTAGCATTTGCTAGTGTATTCTAAGTGTGATTTGAAACCCCTTTATTTTATCTATGCATTTTATTCATATTATTCTTCTTACTTTAATTATGTCTGAGTAATTGTCAACTAGGTTTAGGGTTTATCAATGGTACTGATGGATTAGCCAAACAATAGAATTGTTAACGTTATTATTAGATCTATTAATAGAATTGTGTTTATTGCTTGTATTCTAGAGTAGCTAACTACAACTTTGATAATAGGATAGTCAATCTAGTGAACTTATCGAAATAGGTCATAATCCTTGATTCAATAAGCCATCGGTCGACACAGGATCATTGCCATCGATCGACGGTCATTCCGTGTCAACAAGCGAGAGCTGAGTCATTGGAATTGGTCAATAAATTAGGCACAAATGCGAGAGCTGGTGTCTTTTTCATTAGATTTTGAGTTCCATGATTAAATACCTTTAACTTCTATCTACTATAATCCACTTGTCTGAAACCCTAGATCTAGCATATTTCCATATTTACATTACTAGCATATTTTCATATTTGCATTATTAGCATACTTCCATATTTACAATATTAGCATATTTCCATATTTGCTTTATTAGCATATTTCCATATTTCATCTATACCTTCTTCTGATTCCTCATTGAACTCATAATCTCAGAAGCATGTAGCCACAAGCTCTGCATCATCACATACTTCAATTAGACGAGCTTTGCTCCTATTCTTGACAGGTTCATAAAAAATATTTTGATCGGTTAGAGATATATACAACCTTTTTAACTTCATTTCGCAGATAGCTCCCACAGTGGCCAAGAATGCTCTCCCAATTAGTAGTGAATAGTTCCAATCTATCCTGATGTGCATCACATGGAAGTCTACTGGGACTAGGGTGTTGTTAATCTGCACCGGAACATCTTTTACCATCCCTCCTGAGTTCACTCTTGAGCAATCTACAAATGTGAAAGAATCATTGGAGGGTTCCACTTTTAGGTTCAGATCCTCTGCCATAGTCCTTGGCATAATGCTCACTGATGATCCAGTATCACAAAGGGCGTTGGGATATTTGTTTCCCTTTTTGAAGCATGGAACCACAAACTTTCCATGATCATTTTCCTTCCTCAGATAAGTCCTCTGCGTCATCTTCTCTCTGAGATGATTGAACATTATCTCTATATCATCATCTGTCTCCCTTGTTTCCCTAAAAACATCCATAATCTGTGAGAAAAATAAGCTTCATCAAAAGACGTATTTAGAAGAATTTTGAAAACTCTTTTGGCAAATATATCCATCTTTTTTTCATTGGCTTCTATGCGTTGATGTTTGGGGATCTTTTACTTCCTCTTGGAGTGTCCCTCATATTTTCTTTTAAGATCCATAGCTTCAGACGTGTCTGTATTTTGTTATGAATTGTTACAGTTGGACGCACAATCAGACTTGCATTGAGGTTCGGCAGTCGAACTGGGTTTCTCCTCTGTCAATTGATGCTAAGGTCGGATTGTCGATCGATGCTTCTAGCGCCCTATCGATTGATGTTCTGAGTTCTGTGTCGATTGGCGTTATTTGATTCACACGAAGCCACTGATACTGTAGGATTCGCCATCAGTCGATGCTGATGAGAAGTGTCGAGTGACATGGAATTTTCCACACGAAAATATTCTTCTTGGAGCTTCTCTCTCTTAACTTCCTGCTAGAAATCATCATCAATCAATGCATTGACGTGGTGTTC
Organism: Moricandia moricandioides; assembly: GCA_905132885.1. Classification (NCBI taxonomy): domain Eukaryota; kingdom Viridiplantae; phylum Streptophyta; class Magnoliopsida; order Brassicales; family Brassicaceae; genus Moricandia; species Moricandia moricandioides. The sequence goes on along the minus strand of CAJHQQ010000217.1, from coordinate 228,604 downwards.
TTTTCCAGCCTCCATTTTCTCCTTGATCAAGCTCTCATGCCTCCTAATGTTTTCACTTGTTTGCATCACTTGATTCTCCAATTTCTTCACATGGATGTTGAGGTTTTCGAACTTGGTATTGAGGTTGAGGTACATACTATATATGTACCCATTGAAATCCATAGTCATATTTTTCTGTCCCTCTAAAACTGTATCAACCATTGCTTCAATCTTGTTTTCCTGAACTTCTGGAAGAGGATTCTGGTAGTACGAAGATCCATAAGTCCAGTTGTTGTTGAAGGGCCTTCGCTGTCTGATTAAAGTTACTCCTTTGACCAGTCCCATAGGAATTCCTGTTGAAACCTGGATTCCCTTGTCTCTATAAACCTTTCCCATCAATGTAGATCACACCCTCTTCTTCAATCTCATCATCTCGAGACTCTATTTCTTCTACTTCTGCAAAAGTAACCTGCTTCTTGAGAAATTTCTAAACACTATCCAGTTTTACATTGACTTCTTCATTCTGCTCCTTGTTCGCAGCTGGAGCTGATTTCTTTGTCTCAAAATTTGTGTTCTTTGTACTGCTGCTGAATACCAGATTCTCAATCAATATTGAGCTTCCTCAGGACTCCTAGTGCTGAAATTCCCCTCACTAGCTGTGTCCAAAGCCATCTGATACTGTAACCCAATACCTCTGAAGAAAGTGCTAAGAAGTTGCACTTCGTTTAACCCGCGATGTGGACAGTCTCTCTGGTATGAGTTGAATATGATCCAGGAATTTCTGAAAGACTCAAAAGGTTCTTGTGAAAAAGTAGCAGTCTTGCTCCTTAGATCTTCTGCTCTCGTGTCATCAAGGAAGTTACGCAAGAAAGCGTTCTTGATGTCAGTCTTGGTTGTCATAGATCCTGGTGGTAGCTGCTTAAGCCAATATGAAGCTTCTCCAGCGAGTGAGTACTTGAAGAGCTTATAGAAAAGATAGTCCTCAATGACTCTATTGGCTTTAATAGCAGTCACTATATCCTCAAATCGCTCCAGATGATCCATAGGGTGCTCATGCGCAATCCATGGTAAGGCGTCTGCGCTACAAGTCCGAAGAAAGCAGGCTTGATCTCAAAATCGTTTCTCTGAAAAGTTGGAGGACGAATGGCAGATCTGTTGGCGCAGAAATGGTTTGGATGGTTGTAGTCAGCTAGTATTCTCTGAGCAGCTTGGGCGTTAGCTTCAGCTTGAACTACTGCTTCTGTATCAGGGATTACAGCCCCCTGATCGTTTATCTTTTGACTTGCTGCATTACGCAGGTGACCGTTGAGATCACGCAAGTCTCCATCTTCATTCTGAACCAATACAATAGTCGTAACCATCTGAGCTTGTCTGCTATCATCGATCGATGCGGGTATGTGCTCGTTGGTCGATGCGGTGTGGTCAACGTTGGTCGATGCTCTAGTTCTGATGTCGGTCGACGATATCCGTAAAGAGGTGTCGGTTGATGCTGAGTAGATGCCGTCGATCGATGCTTGTCGTCTTTCTTTGTGATTCATATATTCGAGCTTCTTTAGGTCTGAGAATAGTAGTTCTTGTCCTTTATTGCTCCTCATAATCTTTTGCATGTACCTGAAAACAAAGAAAAGAAAAATTCAATAACTCTAAAGTAAAATAAACCTAGACTAAATCCTAGAAATTAAATCCAAAGGGGATCAATGCTCCCCGGCAACGGCGCCAAATTTGACATGGTGTGTTTATTGTTCTAGAAGGATATAAATATACTAAACAATTAACTATCAAATTAACCCTTAATCCTAACACACAAAATAATACTCTTGCCAAGAGAGATCATGTGTAGTACTTAGGGATCGAATCCTCAGAGAGCAATGACATACAAAAAAATTATTATTTCTAAAGACTAAGTTGGTAGATATATATATTAGTAGCAAGCAATCAGTTAAGGAAATATTTCTTATCAAGAAGCATAGATGAAATATGGAAATATGATAATAATGCAAATAAATAAATATGACACTAATGCAAATATGGAAATATGTTATTAAACTTAACTAAGATGTAAATATGCTAGACTAGGGTTTCAGGCTTAATTGATTATAGGGAATAGGAAGTACGAAAATGTAAATATTCTAGAACTCAAATATTAACTATTGTGATCCTTTTAACTCCAACTCTTGTACGAGTAAAAGGAAAGACCATCGATCGACGCCTAAGGCCTGATGTTGCTCGATGGTGAAATCCGAAGGAAGTGTGAAAGAGATTTGATATGTTCACCAAGCTAATTAGACCAGCTCTCGGATGCGCTTAACAACCTTGTTCAATGGAGTCTATTCCGACACAAAACCTACTCTCATAGTCGTCCATGTCCTACTTTCGAGATCTTAGGTAGCTACTCTAGAATGCAAGCATTATGCACAACTCAAATGATGGATATTATCTCAACCTAGCAATCCTACTTTTGGGCTAATCCATGATTGCCATCATTCAACCTTAAATCTAGTTGATGACTACTGAGACATAATTAAAGTAAGAATTGTAGTCTTAATATAATGCATAGATAAAATACTGGGATTCCAATACAAATCTCTCTGAGGACTTTTGAATCTTCTTTCCTAAGAACCTTAAAACTATAATAGAAAACTAAACTCTCTTTTCTTTATTCTCTCCAACTCTCCACCACTTTCCACCACACCTTTTGTGTGTGTAATACATAAAGTATAAATATAGAACCCTAAAATCTAGGTCAAAACTCGTCCAGGGTATCTTTGTCATTTGTCTCTAACTTGGGTTTGAGATCGGTTGTCTACGAATTGGTCATCGATCGATGGCAAGTGTGCAACATCGATCGATGGCAAGTGTGCAACATCGATCGATCTTGGTCTTGTACCATTGGTCGACGCCAAGATAGTATCGTCGATCGATGACTATCTTGTACTTCGACTCTCTCAATGACCAGCTACAAATTCTTCTCTTCTAAATGGTCCAAAAGCTCAAAGTATATCCACATATCTCCAAAACGTACCGGGACCTGTAAAGACCTTAAAACATAGCATATATACACATAATAGACTCTAAATATAGCCTATAACATGGCCTAAAACTGGTAATGAATATGCTATGTCATCCTCACACTTAGAATCTACATAACAACTTATAGACAACTCTTTGAAAGAAATACTCTTGGTACTGATTTTTATTGATTGAAAGGCAATTTTTACAGATGCATTCTATAAGCTTATATAGGCTCGTCCTAGTCTAGAAACATGAAAGAAAATTGCTGAATTAAATGACAATAGAGTTGTTGGAGCATTAAAGAAAAAAATTCTAAAAGAAGGGGATTTGATGGCTCCTTGAATCTTGAAAGCTTGGGCAAGAAATAATGAAGTCTTGGAACGTCTAGGTTCATTAGAATTATCTTCATAAGGCTCTGGTCTTAGAGATATATCCGTTGGTCTTCAATGCTTTCAAATCTTATTGTATCCCGATATGGTTAGTTGATGAAATTGAAGATCCCCTTGATCACATGCTGGCTGGTGTATGGTGGAATGTTGGAATGCTCTCCTGGACGATTGGATGTGTACTCTGGATGTACTTGATCATGTGGAAACTTTCCTGATCGCCAATGTTTGGTTTTTAGCTGATTGAACCGGTTAGCTTCCAATTGAGGCATACGTAGAACTAGTTTGGCCAGTTTTGGATATTGGGTCATAACTTCATAATTTTGTGGCCATTTCTTCTTATTTTGGGCTTTATGGAAAGCTAATAGATCCAGATTGATGAATGATGTTATACTTTGTTAAGGCCGCTTCATGTTTGGGCTTGAATCCTCTTCAACAGGCTGGTACTCACATATAGACAGGTTGGAGAACCTCTTGTTTGCAAAATTCATTTCGTCTTGGTCCAGAAATATTTGAGGATTATTTTAATTGGTATTGAAACCTCCTTGAGTATAAAATCGCTTAAAAAATTCATGGTGAAAACCCTCCTGGTTTGTGAGATATGGCATTTTTAGTGCACATATGTCCTTGTTAGCACCTTGGATGGTTGAGTGGAGTGTTGGGTCGAACTCTAGTTCAGCTACTGGTTTGATGGCCTCATCATACCCTTCCCCTTGAAAAATTTACGACCTCAAAACTGGATAACCTGCACCAAGGTAGAGCAAGTCAGGTTTCATTCTTCTTTGAGAGTTTAGAGTCTTACCTTGATAAAATCTTGGTTTGGCGATGCATGGTGCATCTGGTGGCTCTTCTTTGAAGAGATAGGACAAGATCATGTCTCTGCCCTGGATATTTTCATTGCATCTCTCCCGGAGTAGATGGTCTGTCACTCTGTTGGTAGCCTTGTTTCTAACCCTCTTTGTGGTTGATTCTCCTAGCAACAAAAGAGTATCTAGTGTGATTTCTTTGAAGCTTTCTTCTTTGAAAACTGAATTATTCTCAACCTTCTCGACAAAAACCAAGTGAATTATATCTGATATGTAGTCTTATGAACAGTATTTGGTATGGTCTAATTTACCTTGGGTGCATGAGCATGCTGAAGAATAATATTCTTCTTTGGACAGATTTGGCTTGAAGGCTGCGTTTCTTGGAACTTCTGATCTATGTTGGTATGTCCATCTTCATGTTTTATTCCTGGATCAAATATTTTTGGTAAGCACAAGTGCATGATATCTTCTATATCAAGTGATAAGGAAGTTTTTAAATTAGACACTCTTACTTTGCTTAAACCAAACATGGATGGTACCAGTTCAGCATTTCCTTGGCCTTGTTTCTGGCCAGTATCTATCAAATTCATGGCTGGTACTTCTACTCACATTTTTTCATCATGGTTTGGATGTCCTCTTTCTTGTTTTATCCCTGCATCAAAACATCTTGGCAAAGAAAATTGTAATATTCCAATGGATTTTTTTTATAAATCAATAAAAACTTAGGACAATTAACCTTTGTGTTAGTTGTGGCAGAAATGACTTCATGTTCTTGGTTTGGCTTGTATCCACTCATTGGACTTAGAATAACCTTGGGCCTCTTCTCCTGGTCTGGTGGAGTGTGGTCGTGTGTATATGACCAGTAGAACGTGGGTGCTACTAGGGAATGACCCTGACCCGTACTAAGTTGATCTCCCACTTCGTTTGGACTAGCCATGTGCTTCCAATTTGATCTAAAATCTTCTTCTGCCACTTTTGACAAGAACAAGTGTAACATATATAAGTAATGAGGTGATAATGACGTGATAATACAAAGGAATACCTCAGTGTTGGTTGATTTGAATGGCAAAGAGTCAAAATCGCCTTGGTCTAGTTTCTGGTCAGAAACTAAAGATATAACAGTTAGTGTATCTTCCTTTGGGGCAGTGTACACTCCTTGGTTTCATGTACATATTTCACTTTCCTTTGGACAAGACAAGTGCATAAATATTTTCATGGAATCAATTAGGTCATTCTGGTATAATGTGAAATTTACCTCAAGTTCATGCATTTGAACAATCCCTTGTTTAAATTTTTGTCTCCACTTGTTGTGTGGATCTTGGTTGAGTTCATGTACTGGTTCTTTCTTTGGGACCTCATTAAGCATAAAGCTTTCATGTGTTCTCTCTGGATTATGAACAAACACGTCAGTACCAGTATATAAAGGTGGTGTTAGACACTTACCTTGATTGGACATTTTGAGCACTGTTTTTTCTTCATTAAGCATCATGGAAGGCATCATGTCTTGAACATTCTTCTCGTCCATTACATGGGTGGCACCTGTGGCTTCCTCTACCTTGGGTTCATGCTCATTAGTTCCTGCTACAACACCCTTTGACAAAGAAAAGTGCATTATACAAGAATTGGAAACCAACAAATCATATGGAATAAAACTATCACATATTGTAGATGTTTTGGTTTTCCCTTCTATTGATGTTTCTTTCAATGCTTTCTTAGTTGGATAAGCTACAGAAAAGTGTCCTCTCCTATGTCATCTATAACATGTCTGGTATTTTAATTTCTTAGAGTTAGAATACTTACCTTGGCTTGTTTCTTCCTCTACCTTTGGGTTTGAAGCCTCTTTGGCCTTTGCTAGAACAATCGTTTGGTCTAAGTCTTTCTTGTAATTTTTCTTTTTGGGCCAACCTCATAGCTACATTGTGGTGTGTAAAGACACTTGATGTCACCATCTTGGGCTTAAGGTCGTGATCCCTCATATGGTTTTGGTGTAGACATCAATCTCTTTGGTGTTGCTTGAAAATGGGACTTTGATGTGGTGCATGTCCTGTCTTGATATTTCTCTGAAAACTCTCTGTACATCCTTGCCTTAAGGTCATCCCAATACAGTACTGGTTGTTGTAGAAGCTTGGAGTATTTTCCCTCACACACCATTCATAAGCCTTATCTCTAAATTATGAGACAGCTTGTACTAACATCTTTTCCTTTGGGATATTGTTGGACTGGAGCCACTCCTCCATATTTTCTTCCCAGTGCAAGTACATTTCAGGGTCTTTGCTAGTTCCTGAAAAAACTAAGGACCTGTATTTGGGATTACTTCTCTTCAAGCTTTGCTTCTTTGAGGCAGTTGGTGCTAAATGGATGGGCACTCGGTATGTGATGAATCCATAGATGCTGGACTTATTTTCATGCTTGGAAAGGTGATAACCCTCATATGAAGCTTCCTCATGTTCATCCTCTTCCACGATGATTTCTGAATCAGTGTCACTTCTCCATGATTTGTTTCCTCGGCCAAGGTCTTCTTTGTACAACCGTGTGTTGTTTTGATAGTGGTCTGGTGGCTTAGGTTCAGGATAAGCTTCAACAGGTTCTTCTCCATATTCTGAACTAGGGTAATGATCATCAGAACATGACCCATGACAGCCATCTTCCTCACTAGACCATGCTGGGTCGGTTTCGCTCATGTAAGAGTCTTGGCTTGAATCATAAGAGTCTTCTTCTTCTGAGTAATCTTCCATGGCGTCTCATGTCTCTTTTCTTAATGTTTACCTTGCACAAACAGAGAGAAAAAATAATCATTTTGTGCTTAACAAGATAGAAGGAAAGAAGAACAAAGAAAAAAAATGGAAACTTGGTTTTGTTCTTCTTTTTTTGAAATATTTTTTAAACAAAAGGAAAATTAACTTCTCATTTTTTTTCTAAATTTATCAATGGAAGCACCAAATATATAAGTTGAAAAAAAATAAAATTAACTCTTTTTTTTGTTTTATAATTTTCAGAATTAAACAAAGCAAGAAACAAGATTTACTTTTTTTTATGGTAAATAGATAAACCGAAATGGAAACTAAGCAAGCAACTTAATGCAAACAAGATTTCTTTTGGATTTTCAAATTTATATGAATCAAACAAGTAAATGGTTATCTTCCTCATGCCTACCACTGGTTTTCAAACCAAGAACAAGAAAATGGACATAAAATGCAATAATGAAATTTGTATGGGTTTTATGATTTAAAAAAATAATGCAAGAAAGTATGAAACTAAAATATGATAGAGAGGATTGATATAACCTGGGTCAGGAGTTTTAAATCTCTGATACAAAATAATACAGCCCCGGAAGCTAAGATAATGAGATGGTCGATGATATGATGATGGTCGAGAAACCAGTAGAGATGGAGATTGTTGATGTATGAGTTTATGTCGTTTTAGTCCAAGCTATGCTGAAATCAAAGGAAGAAAAATGAGATGATGAATTAAAAAATAACAACATAAAGTAAACAAAGAGGTAAGATGGGATGGAATGATGGATAGATGATTGATGATGGTTGATAGAGATGATGTTGGATAGTTGATTGACTCTCTCAAACTGTGAGTATTGATTGACTCTCTCAATCAGTGATCTTCTGGAATCTTGAATCACACAAAGATCCTAATAAAACCACGAGCTCTATAGACCTCTAATGTTCCTCACACTTAGAATCTATAAAACAACTCAAAGACAACTCTTTTAAAGAAATATTCTTGGTACTGGTTTTTATTGACTGAAAGGTGATTTTTTTACAGAAGCATTATATGAGCTTATATAGGCTCGTCCAAATCTAGAAACATGAAAGAAAATTTCTGAATCAAATGACAGTAGATTTGTTAGAGCATTAAAAAAGAAAATTGCTAAAAGAAGGGTATTTGATGGCTCCTTGAATCTTGAAAATTTGGGAAAGAAATAATGAAGTCCTGGCACTTCTAGCTTCATTAGAAATATATTTAGAAGTCTCTGGTCTTGGAGATATAGTCGTTGGTCTTCAATGGTTTCATATCTGATTGCATCCCGATATGGTAAGTTGATGAAAATTAAAAATCCCCTTGATCACATGCTGGCTGGTGTATGGTGGAATGGTGGAATGCTCTCCTGGACTGTTGGATCTGTACTCTGGATGTACTTGATCATGTTGATACTCTCCAGGTCGTCAATGTTTGGTTTTAAGTTGATTGAACCGCTTAGCTTCCAATTGAGGCATATGTAGAACTGGTTTGCCGGTTTTGAAAATTGGGTCATAACTTCATAATTCCATGGCCATTTCTCCTTATTATGGGCTTTCTGGAAAAATAAGAGATCCAGATTAATGAATGAGGTTAGACTTTGTGAAGACCGCTTAATGTTTGGGCTTGAATCCTCTTCAACAGGCCGGTAATCGCATATGGACGGGCTGGAGAACCTTTGGTTTGAAAAATTCATTTCATCTTGGTCCAGAAATATTTGAGGATTATTCGTATTGGTATTGAAACCTCCTAGAGTGTAGAATCCCTTAAAATTGGTTTCATAGTGAAACCCCTCCTGGTTTGTGAGACATGTCATTTTTAGTGCACATATATCCTGGTTAGCACCTTGGATGGTTGAGTGGAGTGTTGGGTCGAACTCTGGTTCAGCTACTGGTTTGATGGTCTCATCACATACTACCTAGAATGACATCAGCAACGCCTTCCTCAATAAATTTATCTATGACGCTCCAGAAAATCTAGAGACTGAGATGGAATCAACGATGAGTATGGTGGAGGATGATGGACAGCATGTATTTGGAGAGCCAAGAAGAGCAGATGAAGCTGATATTAGTGATCCGACCTTATCATCGTTCGACACCATGACCTCAACATCGATCAACACCACCACCTCAGCATCGATCGACACTAGTCCTTAGCCGTCGATCGACGGTACACTTCTCTGTCCACATACCAGAGTTGGGACAAGAGGAGGCATACTAGCTAACATTTAAAATTCTCGCATATTAGTAATTCCCTGCATCCTATCCATTATAATTCATTTGCATGAAACCCTAGATCTAGAAAACCATCTTTCCATCAAACAACCCAGTTAATCTCTTTAGAACAACTACCTTGTTCGACATGCTTTACTTTATTTACTGCATATTAAATCTATTAGCTTAGCTTAATCACGATTGATTAAGTTTATTGTGTGTCCACGCTCCCTGTTCATTTGATCCCTAAGTACTACAACTCGACCTCTTATTTTAGAGAGTAAAAACCACTCCTTATGGTAATTTGAGTGATATCAAATTTGGCGTTGTTGCCGGGGAGCATGAATCGCCATTGGACTCAATTTGTTTGATTTTGTCTAGGTTTTTCAATACCAGTTTATTTGTGCTATGCTGTAGTAGTCAGATGATGGTTTGATCTCCTTAAAGTTCTCTGGTGGTAAAAGCAGATGAGTGTAACCAACTCATGTCCTCCTTTGATCGTTGATGATTATACTTTCAATATCTCGTGCATTGCCATCTTCACCTTTATAAACTCCATACTCATCTCTAGTTTCCTAACGAAATCTTCTCCTAGATGTATCCTTATAGGAATCGTAGGCTTCTTCTATATTAGCATCGATCGATGGTATAAGACCACCATCGATCGATGCCACTATCCAAGTTTCATTGGATCCTCTAAAAAATTTCCAGCTTCTCTAGTGCAAGAGCACGGTACTCGATTGCTTCTTCTTCAAGATAAGATTTTTGTAATATGGGATCGCTGTATCATGCCTTAGGTCAGATTTTTCATTGATCTATATCATAGGGTGGGTGTCGACCGACTGTGTGTTGTCTCCGTTGACCGATTGTATGGGATGGGTGATATACCATGGATTTTAATCGCTTTTAGCCATGGTATATGAGTTTTAGGATATATTTACTACGATTTGGAGTCTTTTTAGTGTACTTACAGGCTCAGGTACATTTTGGAGAAATATAATGATTTTGGAGCCTATTGGTGCATTTTGAGGTGCAGAACTGCATAGACGCATCAGTTGTTTAGCTATGGATAGAGAGTTTCCCACCGTTAGATTGAGCCCATAATTTGGAAAAAGATAGATATTTGGGTTAGCTTTCCAATTCCATAGATTTGAGGTAAATAATCATCGTGTAGCGGAAGTTATGCCCGTTTTATTGAAGAGTGTTCAGTAATGCCTCGCGAGAGGAAGTTGTTGAGGAGATGAAGGAATGTCGAGCGACGACACAGCCTTGGTGTAGATAGACGGTGATTCCAGATCGTGGTCAAAGTATATTTTAAGACCTAATTAAGTCCATAAGCTACCACAAATTAGATGAATACCCATGGACGACCTAAAAACATATTTATATGTTTTCTAAGCAATTGTTGACGGCTACGTTTCCTAAGCTTTATTCTATTCATTTTTCTTAGTTAGGAGAGAAGAGAGAAAATCCTTTAGAGTCCTTTTGGAACTCCTTTGGTTTTTTATATTTATTCTATTGCAGTTGCATCTATTCATCTATGGTTTTCTGTGAAAACTATCATGTTCGAATAGATCCATCTGTTAGATTTAGGGTTCATAATGGTACTGGTGAATTAGCCCCAAATTAAGATTTTGAGGATGAACTAATATTAATCTTTGGAATTGTGTTTAATGCTTGCGTTCTAAAGTAGCTAACTAGGAACATGAACTTAGGACATGGACAACTACGAGAGTAGGTTATGCGCCAAAATTAATTCCATTGAGCTACGTTGTTAGATACATGCGATATCTGGTCTAATTAACATAGTGGATAAACATCCTGTCTGATTAGCGTTGATCGACACTAGGCCTTAGCCTTCCATCAACGGTACACTTCTCTGTCCGCATACGAGAGTTGAGACAAGAGGAGGTCGGACTAGTTAACATTTATTGTTTTCGCATATAAGTAATTGCATGCATCCTATTCATTATAATTCACTTGCCTGGAACCCTAGATCTAGCAAACCATATTTCCATCAAACTACCCAATAAATCTCTTTAAAACAACTACCTTGTTCGACCTGCTTTACTTTATTTACTGCCTATTAAATCTATTAGCCTAGCTTAGTCGCGATTGATTGAGTTTATTGTGTTCCCAAGTTCCCTGTGGATTTGATCCCGAAGTACTACAACTCGGCCTCTTATTTGAGAGAGTAAAAATCACTCCTTAGGGTAATTTGAGTGATATCAAATTTGGCGTTGTTGCCAGGGCGTATGGATCGCCATTAGACTCAGTTTGTTTGATTTGGCCTAGGTTTTTCAATACTAGTTTATTTACATAATTTTTTTTATTTTGTTTCAGGTACATACATCTTAATACTAGGAACAACAATAAAGAGAGGATTTTTGGGTTCTTCAAAAAGGAGTCTACTTGTTCATGCACGATCCATAAGTCTACGAGGGAAATGTCGATCGAGCAGCGATCGACAGCGTGAACCAAGCATCAATCGATACCAACTCTTTGGTATCGATCGACGCCACTTGCGAAAAGACAGAGGAAATCGAAGTGCTTTCACTTGAGGCTGATGAGAATGGCATCTTAAGAGAAAAAGAAGGTCGAGCTCGCAACATTGCAGGAAAGTTTATTTATACACAAAGGGTTGTAGTCCCTAATGTTATTATTGTTGCTGAGAGGGATGACTTTGAGCTGAAACCTATATATATCACTCTTATGGAAGAGCGTCCCTTTCATGGCTTTTCTCACGAGCAACCGATGGCTCATATCAACATGTTTGAGGAATTTGTATGTTTATCTTCAATTGAGTCTTTGAAGACCACTACTTTTGCGAACTCTTCCATACACCCTTGTTGGAGATGCAAATCATTGTTTCAAGAAGCTACCACTAGGGTTCCTTACTACCTGGAACGACATCAGTAACGCCTTCCTCAACAAATTTCTCTATGGTGCTGCAGCAATCTAGAGATTGAGATGGAATCTATGATGAGATATATGGTAGAGGATGATGGACAACTTGGATTTGGAAAGCTAGGAAGAGTAGATGAAGATGATATTAGGGATCTGACCTTATCATTGATCGACACCATGACCTCAACATCGATCAACACCACCACCTCAGCATCGATCGACACTGAATCCTATGTCGATCGAAATCTATCGAAACCCCTGAAAGATCAAATTTTCCTCAGGACATTGCAGTCTCAACACTGAAGACCACTAATTTATCAAGCTGTGATCTTGCGTCAGATGTAGACAGAGAAATCACCATGGAAGATTTGTTGGAGCTAGAGGAGTTCTTGGAACTAGAGAAGGGAGAAGAGCTTGAATATATGGATGATGATAGGGAAGTCACTATGGATAAAATTTTAGAGCCGGAGGAATGGCTTGACTCGGAGAAGAAGCTTGAGGACGAACGGCACACTACGATAAAATATCTGGCGACTTCGCTAGAGGTTAGCATCGATCGACAACAACCACCCGACATCAATTGACACTCACCTGATGATAACGATCGACACCCACCTGATGATAACGATCGATACCCACCTTTATGATAAAATTCGACACTCATGGTTGGACGAGCTACCAGGATACACAGTTGAGCTGGAACCGACTGAGAAAAGAGTGTACAAGTCTGAGACCTCACATCTTGCTATCCCTAATCGTCAGAGACCACCTATCTGCACAAAAGAAGCTGATGAGTTTCAAAAAAGAGTGAAGAGGATACATGATCATGTGAAGATTGTGGTTCCATGCGCTGTATTTGAAGCTGAATCTCCTATCCCACCAGATAGAATGTGCATATAGGTTCCTACAATGGGGTACTTGATGATCATCAACATGCAACAAATTCTCAGTGAGGGTTGAGATTTACAAGCAAAGTCGAGAAAGGCCGCACATGAGCAGTATCAAACGACATCAACAAGCCAGCATCGATTGACACCCATCGCGTAGCAAAGAAGAATGAATTTAAAGTGTGTCAAAATATTTATGATGGAGGGACCACCACCCGACCAGACAAGTCTGGGGGAATGAAGAGGAAAAATTGGAAGAAGAGAAAAAGGATCAAGGGTGGTCCTAAGTTATCACTGATTCCTCACTTCTCAGATGGTGTCAGGAAATGTAGAGTACGCAGCAGATGCTTCTTACAGACATTTGCAAAGCTTCGAGCACTCCTTATTGCTAAGATGATAGACAAAGGAGAAGGTTCTACGGAGGAGGCTTTCAAAAAAGCATGATAAAGCTTCAGAGAGTAGACACTAAGACTTGTTTTGGAGCAAGTTCTCATTCTCAACCGGACTGAATCAGATCTCCAGAGGTCAAGCTAATGACTGAAAATAAGCGCTAAGTGGGAGGTAACACACTGTTAGGTTTGTTTTAAATTTTATTTTATTTTCATTTATTACTGAATTTTCTTGTTTTAATTGGATCCAAGGAAGACGAGTTTGCACAAGAATTGACGATGGCTAGCTAGCATCGATCGACATAGCATCACAAGTATCGATCGCCACTTAACTGTGTTGATGGACACTCACATCAATGGCAGGTATACTCCTGAAACCTTGTTAAATTTAGTACTTATGGTTTATTTTCCCATTAATCTCAAACTGTATAACACTGGAGACAGTGTTGTTTAAATCTAGGGAAGATTCTACTAAGATTGTGATTTATTTTGAGTCTTTAAAAAAAGATCCTACGATTGCTCTAAGAATCGACCGATGAGACCAGGTCAATATTGGTCGACAGTATGACACTAGAAAAGATTGATTGGCACTTTATTGTGTCGATCGATACTAACATCAGCGAGCTGGTATATCGTTTTCCTTGTTAAATTATGTCCTTAGAATTTATGTTCTCACCAAAGTTCGACTAGATATACACTGGGGACATTGTAATTCAAGTCTTGGGGCAGGTTTACTGATATTTAGTTTCTTTTTGAGTCTTATTAAGTGTTTTTAAAAAAAATTATTGAGTCAAGAAGGGGATGATGAAATTTTTCAATTTTTCCTTGTTATCTAACTACTCTCTAGCACCATTCTTAGACTTACTGACTGCAAAGTGTACTAGAGATACCAAAGTGGATCACTTGTCAACTATGACCACGCTTGCTGAGAATGTTTGAAGGAACCAAAGCTGACATCCAACCTAATTTGACTTAGCTTGCTTGTCTTGGGGCTTGGTATACAACATACATGACTATTCCTACAAGTCTGGAAGCTAAATGTTTGTGTGTTTCTGATTTCCTTCTTTCTCTGTCTTCGGCATCTTTAAAATAAAAGATTGAGATGACTTCCTAGAAGATGCAGAGGGGTAGGAGTGTCTCATATGAACCAATTATTCTAATTCAGAAAGGAATTATCACACATTGTGGAAACGAGGAGTAGGAGTGACTCCTATGACCTCATTATTCAAATTCATAAATGAATGATCACACATTGTTGAAACGAGGAGTAGGAGTGTCTCATGTGACCCCATTATTCGTTACATTTTGTCAAAATAGAGCTACAAAGTAGACAAGTCAATAAGATGAACAAGATGACGACGTTAGCATCAGGGTTCACTGGAATTGAAATTATAAGGATTCAAAGAAGAGAGAAAGAGGGAATAAAGAGATCAGAGAAGACTATATGTGTGTTCAAAAACTTTCTTGAGTAAGATTCCATATGTCTATTGATCGATACTCCCAAGAAAAAGCCTACACTTTGATATATGTAAGAAATGAGGTTAGTAGAGGTGTGATATTCAGACATGATTTGTTAAGTTGCTGGCTAGATGAATTTGGTTTCTAAGCTAGGATAAGGTATATAAAGTACCTCTGAAGTTGGGATATGTGGCTTGAAACATTGTAGAGGTGATGATACTAAGTCTAAAAATTGTGTGAGTCCATGCTGTTTTTGAACCTCTGACTTCTCTAGTTTTGCTTGAGCACAACCAGAAAGGTAAGTATGTGGGAGCTGATATACCATGGACTTTAACCACCTTTAGCCAAGGTATATGAATGTTTAGGCTTACTTTAGCTCAAAATCGTTCATCTGGAAAGATGGAGGACGAATAGAAGATCTGTTGGCGTAGAATTGATATGGACGGTTGTATTCAGCCAACGTTCTGGACTGAGCAACTTGGGCTTCAGCTCTAGCTTTAGCTACAACAACTTTTTCTGGTTCAAGGATTACAATCCCCTAATCATAAATTCTCTGACCTGTTGCATTACGAAGTTGACCTTCGAGGTCATAAGGTCCCCTCTCTCATTCTTAGTTACGATCAGCATAGCAACCATCTCTGCTCGGGAATCACCGTCGATCGATCTCTCGGTACTAGTGTCGATCGCTTCCAGCAGATGAGTGTCGATCGACGAAAAAGTGTTGGCATTGATTAATGTTTGTCGTTTCTCCTTGCGGATGCTACGTTCAATGGCCACTAGGTTTGAGAAAATTAATTCATTTTCCTTGTTGCTTCTAGTACTGTTGGGTATGCACAGGAAAGAAAAGAAAAAAATTGTGAATAAACTGAAAAGAAAACCTAGACAAAACTTGCACCTTCTCCCCGGAAATAGCGCCAAATTTGATATGTGCTCAAATTACCCCAGAGCTATTGATTACTCTCTCAAATAAGAGGTCAATTGTAGTACTTAGGGATTGAATCCATAGAAAGCAAGGACACAATAGATTTTCTGAATTTAACCAGCTACGGGGGTTCCTCTCTCTCTCTCAGAACTCCAAAAAGCATCATAATCTCTACAATGCTCCAAATGTACCTAAACCTAGGGATGTTAAAATGGGTATGATGCCCGCGGGTTTTAACGGGCACGTACTAAATGGGCAGAGCCCGTATCCATTTATTTATATAGAAAGATTTAACGTGCTCATACAGGGTCGGTCCTTTACGGATGTTTATTAAACGGGTGTACTCGCGACATAAAAGGTGTCCGTTTAATTTTGTTTTTAAAGAATACATGAAATGACCTCGTACTGTAATTAGGTTTCCTTTGAACTCAGAAACTAGAACTCGCAGCCGTCAAGTTCTTCTAAAGAAGTTGACACGATCAAGAATAATTCTTCAAATTCTCTCATCTCCTCCAAATCATGAAACAACATTACAAATCTTTTCTTGTTTCACTCTTCTTCTGGTTGTACAGGTCTGAACAATGTAAAATAGTTCTCTGCTTCGATTCTCTTCCGTTGATGTTTCTTTGATCTGTACTTATAGTAATGGAGTCTCTTTGATTTTGTGTTAATTAAGATTCTTTCCGATGAGCAGTAATAGGATAATATAATTAGTTTTGTCCGACCGAGAGTACACGTTGAAAGTGGACGAAACAAATGGGTGGGTTATATTCACTTCTGCGTCTTTCTTCAGCATTGTAAACTTTTGCATTTGAAGTGACCTTGTTTTGTGTTATTGCTTCAACAGCTTCACTTGTCTTTTCTAATTGCTAGTAATATTAAATGTAAAACTAAACTTCCAGATTTTTTTGAAGATTAATGTTCATATTAGATTGTTTGTGGATAGTAGGAAATCCAGACTATAACCTCAGTGAGGATAATATAATTAGTTTTGTTCGATTTGAGTGTACGGGTTTACAGTATTTTTTAGAAATGAAACTTCTTTGACTTCTCTGATAGAAAGAAGACAGTAACATAATATAATTATTTAGTACTTATGTTCCAAAACGATGATGACCCCTTTGACTTCTTTAGCATATCGTCACTTCATTTGGACTCTTATTTAAGAATGAAGTCTTAAAAAGTCTTATTTAACATCTTTTTATGTATTTGCAGGATGGATTTTGAGTCTCTCAATACAAGCAATCCTTGATGCTCAAAGGGATTACATGGACACGAATGAAGAAGATGCTTTGAACGAGGAACATGCAATGAGGGAGGGAGAAACATAAATGCAAGAACCAGAAAAAAGTGACACACAAGCTGCTGAAACAACTCAAGCAACAGAACCACGTACGAGACATTTAACTTCTAAAGCTTGGAAAGATTTTACATCAGTTGGCTTGAAAGTGATGGCACGAAAAGAGGTCAGTGTAACCATTGTGGTAAAAAACTAGTGATCAATACTAGAACACATGGAATACATCACTTACTTTGCCATTTAGAAACATGTCCAGAAATGCGTAAAAAGGTAGATATGCCTGCATATGATCATAAAGTTGATAGAAAGATGACTAATGAGATTATAATCTATCATGATTTTCCATTTAAATATTCTGAGTATGAAAAGGTTAGAGCAAGAAGCTTATATCTCAATCTGGATTGTCAGCCTATTTGTAGACAAACCGCTGCTGCTGATGTGTTTAGAAGGTACAAGATAGAAAAGGAAAAGCTTAAAGATGTGTTTGCAAAGCATCATGGCCGAAATTGTTTTTCTTCAGATTTATGGCTAACTCGTCCCACTACCATGGGTTATCTATGTCTAACTGACTCTTTCATTGATGATAACTGAATTGAACAATAAGATTTTAGCTTTATGTGTTTTGAAAGTGTCCACACACAGTTAAAGAGATTGCTAGTACGATTCTTAGGTGTTCGAAGGAATGGAGTTTAGAGAAAATGTGTTCTCTATAACTTTGGATAACGCTAGCAACAATGGTAGTATACAGAGAATTCTTAATGGGTGGCTTCAAATGATGAGTGGTAGTGGTTTGCTTTGTGATGGGAAGTTTATGCATGTGAGATGTTTCGCTCATATATTGAATTTGATAGTGAAAGAAGGTTTAGAGTTAGCAAATGTTCTCTTGCATGACATTAGGGAAAGTGTCAGGTATGTAAAAGCTTCTCATCAAAGAATACATTCTTTTGCAGCTTGTGTTGAGAGAGTTGGAATCAAGAGTGGGGCAGGTTTATCCCTTGATGTTCTGACCAGATGGAATTCCACATACGAGATGCTTGTCCGAGCATTAAAGTTTAGGAAGCTTTTGAAAGCATGTCATCTTTTGACAAACATTATAGGTCACTACCTTCAGATGCTTCTTGGAACCAAGGGGTTAACATATGCGAGTTGTTGATGCCTTTTAATCAGATTACTACATACTATTCAGGTTCTAAGTACCCAACATCTAACTTGTATTTCACACAAGTGTGGGGGATAGAAAGGTTGTTGAAGAACTCTGCTAGATGTGATGATTCTGGAATAAGAGAAATGGTTCAGCAAATGCAAGATAAGTTTGATAAGTATTGGGAGGATTACAACATGATTTTTGCTATGAGAGCTGTCTTTAGATTTGAGACTAAAAATTAAGGTTCTTGAAAAAACTTATGAATCTTTAGATCCTACTACTTATATGTTAAAGATTCAAGTACTTAAGGATAACTTGGAGATGCTCTACAAAGACTATCAAGCCAGAAAATGGGCAAGCTCCTCAGGTGTTTCAGTTACACCAATTCCATATGAGATAGTCAATGAATCTCCACTTGAAGAAGATTTTGACAATGTAAGAATAGTATAAAATTATAAAGTTCCATAACCATAGTATTTTTATTGGTAAATTGATTAGAATCTTGATTGCATATGATATTTTTGAGTTAGAAAGAAGCATTGCAGCTGGTGCGGGCAACTCTAAGGTTTATGGCAGCGACTGAAAGGCTGTATACCATCTCTAATTTCGGAAACACAATCTCAGCCTTTGTGGCTGGAAGATTTATTTCAGACAATATTCTTATAGCTCAGGAGATGTTTCATGGGTTGAGGACTAATAAGTCTTGCTAAAATAAGTTTATGGCAGTAAAAACAGACATGAGTAAAGCGTATGATAGGGTGGAATGGAAATTCATTGATGCTTTACTTCACAAAATGGGGTTTGATCCTCAGTAGATCCAACTTATGATGGAATGTATATCTTCAGTACAATATCGGGTACTATTAAATGGATAACCAAGAGGGCACGTAGTTCCACAGAGAGGCTAGCGACAGGGTGATCCACTATCCCCTTATTTATTCATATGTGCACGGAGTCCCTCATACCTAATACTAAATAGGCCGAGAGAGAGAAATAGTTGACAGAAATGGTGGTTTCCAGGGAATGCTTGTCGATTTCTCATTTACTCTTCGCGAATGAGTCTTTTTTCTGCAAAGCACAAAAAGAAGAACGATCCACCATTCTTAGAATATTGAAAGAATACGAGGATGTATCTAGGCAGTTGATAAATTTCCAAAAAAATATTCTATTCAATTTGGTCATAAGATTGAGGAACGTATACGGAAGAGCTCCGGTGGGATTCAAAATATTTGTGAGATGGGATCATACTTGGGAATATCAGAGAGTTTGGGTGGATCGAAGACACAAATGTTTAGCTTTGTTCAAGATCGGTTGAACAATTGAGTTAATGGATGGACTTTCAAGTTTTTCTCAAAAGGGGAAATGAGATGATAATAAAATTAGTCGTTACTGCTCTTCCAAATCACGTTATGTCTTGTTTTCACTTACCAAAGGCCGTCTTCGTGACGAGTGCGATGGCTCAATTTTGTGGAGTTCCGGTGGCAATACGAAAGGGATGCACTGGCAATCATGGGACAAATTTTGTCAACCCAAAGATGAAGGAGGGCTGATATTTAAAGATCTCAATGATTTTAATACAGTCATGTTGGGCAAACAATTTTGGCGGCTGATCGAGAAGCCTCATACATTATTTTCTAGAGTTTTTAAAGGAAGGTATTTCAGGAATGCATCACCCCTGCAACCGATTAGATCATACTCACCGTCCTATGGGTGGCGTAGTATTATTTCAGCTAGATTTATGGTTAGCAAAAGACTAATCAAAAGGGTGGGATCAGGATCATCCATCTCAGTATGAAATGTTCCTTGGCTCCCAACCACTTACCCGAGATCAACAAATAGTAATCAACACAATCTCTACCCAGATCTTAAAGTCAATCTCTCATCAATGCAACATCACGAACATGGAATTCTCAGGCAATTCGATCACTAGTTGACCCACAGGATGCGAAGATCATAGAAAGCATCCCATTGAGTCAGCAAAATAAATGTTGACTTTTTCATTAATCCAATCTTGCCTTTTCAAACGATATCATTTTTTAACAAGATCAACTACTCTTCCAAATTGACTGTCTACCTCTTCAACGAAGTTACTATGTAAGTCCGGATCTCCAAGGATACATTTGACATCAATCTGGCCATTATTAGCATAATTAGACACAAAAATGCGAAGATTAGAATTTTCTTATAATTGTTACCATCTCGTTGCTTTCAACTTTTGTCACTTTGTCCATAGTTGTAAATTTGGTTTCTGTCCAAGGAAGGCATAGAGGAAACTCAATTTCATAAACCACAACTCCAAACAACGATGTACGAAGCTGACTAACAGAAGATAATGCCCATAGCTGAATTGTATAGACAAATCCAAAAAGCCCATATTGTTTTTGTTCAAAATTTTACAGGTCATACTCTTCACTGCATCCTTTAAACAATCAAATGCCAAATTCCCCCATGGTAATTTGCAAAACATTTCGAAATCATGAACTCTGAGAAGGTTCTCTATGGGGATATGGGTCACTGGATTATTAGCTATTAGTATCCCTTCTACAAGGATTGTAGCGTCTAATCTGAGCCTTTGATCAACGGTGAAATCTATACTTTTTCTCAAGTAGTTTAAGCAGAGTCTTCAAACTTTGACTCTTCTTCATTCACGGATCTTTTTTGATTTTTTCTGTTCGTGAAGTCTCTTCTTCTTTTTTTTTATTTTTAGCCACACGAGGCAGATTTGTTGCCAAGTAGAATTCTCTTAGAGAAAACCGCATTGGTAGTTCTCCAAAAGAAAACCACAAATCCTTTTGGCCTGTATTATTTCTCCTTATAAGTAGCTGATGAACCAAATTCCTTGAAAAAACATATTTTTCTCCCTCCTTGCCATTTTAATTATCGAACCCAAGAAGGAATCGTCAAGCACTCTGAATTCACAACCCAGATACTTCTCAACTCTACCCATTAACCTCAGGTTTCAATGCTTGTTGACTCTTTCCAAGACTCTTTCTTCTGTACCAGGTTCGGATAATCTTTTTGGAAAATCAATCTCATGATCGGTACTCATCGTTTCACCTGATACAATCAAGGGGGCAAATATATGTTAAATATAATAACTTACAAAAATTTCAGTTTACAAACGCTTGTAAATCACAATAGTTTGAACTAAACCTAAAGCCCCAAACTTTAAAAAATATCAAATCCAATATCATGTATAAATATATTTAGGCGGAGACTAAGAAGAAGAATATAAGAGAAAAAAGCACCACATTACCGTCGTTGAGGAAAATCGAAGAGAAGTAGCACCAATAAAACCAATGAAAAGAAGGTGCTAGGAAAATGACGGAATATAAACGGAGAACAACGAAAAACTTATGAAAACAGATAACCAAAGACTCAAAGGACGGCGAATAAGATGAAATACCTAATTATTGCTCTCTCTCTCTCTCTCTCTCTCTCTCTCTCTCTCTCTCTCTCTCTCTCTCTCTCTCTCTCTCTCTCTCTCTCTTTCTCTCTCTCTCTCTTAGTTTAGGGCCCAATTATACTTGTCTATCTTTAACGCCCATTTATAAACCTAGTTCAAGCTTTTAAAATTTTATAAGCTTTGGCTAATTAGTTTATATAAACCTTTATAAATCCTAAATTATTTTTTATTAAGTTTTTTAAAATATCAATTCTTGAAAATACTTAGATAATGTTTGAAACTAATATATTATATAAATTTATAGACCTTTGTAAAATATTTATAGACTTATAAATCATTTTATACATATGTACAAATCTTTATAAAGAGTTTATAGGCCTTTATAAATTATTTTATATAGATTTATAAGTCTTTATAAAGAGTTTATAGACCTTTATAATTCTTATTTTTTTGTTAGAAAAGTATGATTACTATTGGTGTTTCCTGAAAGGAGTCCTGAGGGGTTATATTTGGGGTGTCAGCATCATTCATTACATGAGTGTTATTGGGGCTGTCCTGAGGTGTTATAACTAAGGTGGGAGCATCATGCATTATATCATCTTCAGTGGTTTCTAAAAGATGAGTGGTGTTACTGTGGCTTGTTGGAGGGTTATGGTTGGGGTCGCAACATTCTTATTGGCTTCTTTTTCAAATTCTCTCTGAAAAATTATGAAGGAATGTATCACTGAGATATTCACAATAAAAAAATAATTTTACAAAACTTATGTGTGAGAAAATAGCATATGTGCGTGAATTCAAACACCGTCTTGCACTCCATAACCGGCCTAATGTCAGAGCTTTTTAAAACCGCCTCCTCTTTTGTGGCCTTGAAACACACTATATACTGGTTGTCACTGATAATTTCCCTCACTTGACCTTTGCGCCATCCATATCCAACAATTACTTCAACATTATCTAGTAACATGTAGTTTGCAAAACGATTTAAAGGAGGAGATGGTCTGATTTTGAAAATATCAACTGTTGTAATTATTTCTTTCTCATCATCACTCAAAATGTTGTTAGCTAGTACATCTTTTGATCATAAATTCTCTTTTATCACCCCCTTTAATCTCTTTAAGTACTAATGCTTGGACCCAAATATCTTCCCTTTCACCAATCTGACGACTCATTTTCACCAACTTTCCTGTGCTCAACATGTCTTTACTCAATTCCTTCAATTCCAATAACAATCATATATAAGCTAAATCGGTCAACAATTCAAAATTTTAAAACTTTTACATACAAAGAAAACAATACCTTGTTTTTGCTTGTGACCCATTTAGAGTCGGTCCAATCAGCATGAGGTCTCAGTTGGCTTTTGTTGAATCTAACTAAGTCTGGTGGATCATCAAAGTAAACCAAAAAAACTACCATCTGGCACTTCAACTACGATAACACCATTCCACCATCCATCACTAAAATAAGCATCCACCACCGACCCTTCCCTGAATAAGACACCTTCATTCAGACATTCTGGTGGTACCAGCCGGATAAAGCATATATCAATAGTGTCCGTGCAAAGATTTGCACCGTCTTCATTGAGAAAAGTTTTGTAGCAAACTCGAAGTTCAATACCAAGAACCTTTGGATTTTTCTGGAGGATAGCTCAATACCAAGAACCTTTGGACCCTTCTTCTTTAGGAGAGACTTCTACTTCACAACCTTTGGTAATGGACAAAAAAATTTCTTTTTTTCTTCAAATTTTTAATCCTTGGTTACTCCTTAAAATGAAATCGGAAAGAACTCTCTTCTTTT
Organism: Moricandia moricandioides; assembly: GCA_905132885.1. Classification (NCBI taxonomy): domain Eukaryota; kingdom Viridiplantae; phylum Streptophyta; class Magnoliopsida; order Brassicales; family Brassicaceae; genus Moricandia; species Moricandia moricandioides. The sequence goes on along the minus strand of CAJHQQ010000217.1, from coordinate 205,250 downwards.
CTTAAAACCTTAGAGACAAAACCACACAAAGAAAAAAAAATAGTCATACTCTAATCACCCCACCCCGTAAGTGTCATAATCTTTATAAGGTTTTATAAATTATTTTCATATATTTCAATACAAAACCTCACTTAACGGTTAATGCTTCACTTAAACCTTATTTGGCAAAACTCGATTCAAAAAAGATGACTCAACAAAAATCGATTCAACAAAACACGATTAACACACACAAGTAAGAATATCGAGTTTGAATCTCAGAACATGACAGACTTACAAGTAACAATTTCAAAGCTTTTGATGGAGAAAACAAAAAAAAAATCAAGAAAATAAAGAAAGTGAATTCATATCAAATTAACGACATGCATCCAACAAATTGACATTTTAGGTAAAATCAATTAGGTTCCAAAACAAAATTCAATTCAATTTAAAGTGTATATACAAAAGCAAAGAGAAATGAGAGAAAATAGATAATGAAATTCAATTACTTTTGCCATGATAATGATTCAAAATGAAATTTTTAAGTCTTGATTCTTCTTCTTGGAATTTCAGGACATATAGGAAGATGAAGAAAGCATTAAAGAAAAAGAAAGCATAATAAAACCTAAAAAGGAAAAGAAGACAAGTGTTACCATGTCGCGGAAAGAAGATGAAGATTAAAATTACGGTTTTGTCATTTCTTTGTTAAAGGATAAAAAAATGAATTATTGTACCAACGTTGACTCGAACCAAGGATTAGTTGATACTGAAGGTTTAAGGCACCTCAACTCACCACTAGACCACATCACATTCTCATTACTCAAAACTAGTTTTCTTATATTGGTCTTTACATCTCATTATTTTAGTAAAGAAAAGGCCAATGTATTTTTTATGGGCCTTATGCAATATTTGTTGTGTGGCTTCTTGGTTCAATACTTATTCAATAAGTAGTTACTATTTATTTGTTTTTTGTTTCATAAACTCTTATTACTTATTTTATAACATTTTATAAACCCTTATAATATCATATAACTGAGTTTTATAATGGGTTATATATTTGATTTTTCACAATTCTAATGCATTTTTTTATAAATCCTTATACATTAAAATATGAATGCATAATATATCAATCTTGTTTCTAATACATTATTTTCTTATCACTAATTTTATAACACTTTATAAGCCATTATAGTATCTGAGTTTTATTAGTAATCTATGAACCAATTTATTTATGCTTCTTTCCTAATCATTATTCTTTATAATATAAACTCTTATTACTGATTTATAATGCTTTTAAATTATAGCAGAACCAAAAAGAGATATTCATAAACACAAGTTATATTCTCATGCACTCTTATAACATTCAGATTTCTACAAACAAAGTTCATTAAATACCTAAAAAACAGAAAGTGTTCACACATTACTAGAAGCAATGATAAATTTTAGTCATCTACCCACTCATACTCACTGTAGATCCGAGAAGATATCAACTGCCAACTTTTCTCTGATGTTTGCAATGTTTTCTGCACACGTTAGTCTTCTTTGAAGATCGAGGCGCGTAGCGGACAATTATGTCGTTCAACTCGCCTTAAAGAGACTAGACTTCTTTCAAGGCCGTGCTATCTAGCTCATCTTTATGCAGGAAAGGGATGCCTTCTTAGCTGAGTTAGCTTTCTCTGCCCGAAGGTTCAATATGTTTCGAGCGAGCATGATTGAACTTTCTGAAGTCTACTATACGCATTGCATGACACTTTATCATCTTCAACGCATATACTCCACTATCTTCTATTTTTAGAACCTAAAAAAAGTGTGTATATTTTTCAACTTATTAAAGTTATAAGACCTTATAAAATTAAACTTGTATTTGTTTGACATTTTTCATTCTCTCATCTTTTCCATTCTGGTTTTATCAACTGGTTCAAAGGAATGAACTATTGGAAGTGTCTTCCTTGCTCATGTAAATGGTGGTTGTGTATGAATGAATGGTATTTGAGCTCGTTCGCTTCTTCTTAGTACAACATTATCTATTTCAGCTTTTTTCTTCTTCTTAAGTGGTATCTTAACGTCATCATTTACCTATTAACCAAATAAAATCATTTATACCAGGAATTTCTTTTCAATAAAATAAAAAAATATGCAAAAATTGTATAAAACAAACATGGTCGTCTTGTTCTACCAATCTCTTTTCTTCTTCTTTAAAGGTTGAAAAATAGACTTCTCACTAACATCTCCCATAAGAACATGATTCATGCAAAATGTTTTATAAAATTTTCAAAGAGAACTTATCAATTATAAAATAGTTTACAAGGCTTTATAAAATACTTCATTTATCACTGTTCCAATATGACGACTTTCTTGGGAAAGAAGATCAAACTAAGGACTAGTAAATGTTGGAGTAGGTGACGTAACTTGCAAACAAGTAGACGTTTATACTTAATACATTAAACTTTACAAGAATATATAAAATATGTTAAATTTATACCATTGTATCCAAGTTTGGAGTAGTGAATGTTGGAGAAAACGATGTAACCTACAAAAGTAAGAAATTAAATTTATAATCCCCTGTAAATTATTTTAAGATTTATACCTGTGATTTCTGTTTCACGCCACTTTTTCTTCAATTTTTCTTGTGTCTTCGTCTCGAGTGATTATCTTTGTATCTTCATTTTATCCAATAATATTCTCTTCTACTTGATGTTGTTTATCAAAATTTGCTTCTTCAACATATATCTCTTCTTCATTTTCATCATCTTCTTCATTTTCATCATCTGGTGCACTTCTTCTACAATCATAATATAATTCATCATCACATATTTCTTCTTCATTTTCAACATCTGGTGCACAGTTTCTATCAATAGAATTAGCTCCATTGTCAGGATCTTCTTTATTTGATAAATTGTGATGTACCTTAAAAAAAATCATTTAAAATCGTTAGAAAAACTAACATATGAAAAATTACAAGTACTTGATAAATTTATTTGTTTACCTCAATTCCCAAGAAATTCTTGATCTTCTCCACTCACTTATCCAAATTATAAACCATTTGGATTAGCTTATCAAGTTTCTCACTGTTAGAGTTCGAATGATCCATATATTTTCTTTTCTCCTTATCTTTCCTATGCTCTTCACCTTTCTTGTGCTCTTCATATTTCCTACGCTCTTCATCTTTTCTATTTTCCACATTTTCCCAATGCTCTACATCTGTCGAATAATATTTATCTTTGCTTTCCCCCTTATCTTTTCTATGCTCTTCTTTCTTATGCTCTTCATCTTCCCCATGTTCCACATTCTCCCCATGCTCTACATATTTTTTTTTTCTTGTGTTGTTGACCTATCTCTTCTATTATAACAAAAAGATCCACAAATCCTTGCTCCCAGTTTACTTTTCTTCATTTTGTATCCTTGTTGAACTAGTTGTACAAAACTATCAAAATCCATGTCATCAGGATTTGTTGGGTTGACCAAATGTTTGTATTCCTCAAGGAATTCGAGAACTATATTAACCACAACCTTTAATAAAATAAAATAAATGTCTTTATAAATCTCTTGTTTCTAAATTTATAAAAACTTGTAAAAGTACATTTACAACCTCTTGTAGAACACCTAACATTGATATTGCCCACAAATTTATGGCCAGCACAAAACCGCTCTTATAAAACACAATACATTGATATTACCCACAAAATTATAAAACCGTATAAAACTACATTTATAATCTCTTGTATATAAATCTTCATTTACAAATATTTTAAAATAATGAACAGAGAAATTTATAAATGTTTATAAAAAAACTCATATTTTTAGTTCTCCACCTCTAAACCTTGAGCAATTGTCGTTGAACTTGTTGATTCCCATTGTAGACACAAGGGATCTACATAAGAGGTTTTCTCGCATGGTCTTCCCAAAGCTTTACCAAGCGCTGGAACTGATGAAATTGTCCACATGATTTATGGCTAGGACAAAACTGCTCACTTCATAACTATCTTAATCCAAGAACTTGCACTCAGACTTTTAACACTTTTTGACAAGACACTATAGGCAGTTTTAACACAAGCAAATTTTGAAAACATATCATAATTCCTATATTTCAACAAAAATGTCCTTAGAGAGTTCGTACCTTCCGCAATGATTATCCTTTCTGTGATTATTGCAATTCCAAGAGATAGTCTTTCACAGTTTAACATTTCTTTTGCTCTCTATTTTAGCAATTTGTACAAGCTACTCACTGTATACTTGTCCCTCTTGCTTAGCATCCCCAGATAAATTTCATCATTTTTTGTACTTCGACTCTAGTGTTGGTAGAACTTCCTCACAAGCTAAGCCAGTTGTCAGGAAAAATTCTCGCCTGGAAAACCTCATAGGTTGATCTGAAAATGTAAACCATAGACTGTTCCCTTTTGTCAATATTCTTCGTTGTATGAGACAATGGAAAAAATCTCTTGAAAAACTGAACATTATTCCTTCTAGCCAGCTTCATAATGCTTCCAATGTGTGAGTTCTCTATCTTAGCAAACTCTTCATTTCCTAATATATCATCAACCTTATGGACATAATCCATGTTGGTATGTTGGAAAATGACTTTGGATTGTCTTGTGGTCATGTTCCATCAGAAATCCTCGCAGGTAATCTCATTGTTAAGCAAAATTCTTTGCTACATAACTGAAAACCAAATTTACAAGGGCTTCTACTTTTTTAATGCAATGTTCACTATCATAAACTTCTTTCTTTTATATTTATATATTCAAAGATCAAGTCAAAATCAACCCTATCTGGTATTCGTAATAAAATCCTAAAATTACTTGAAACCCAAATTTACAAAGTGTCATAAATTTTCCAAAAATCAATGTCCACTATCAAAACTCTTTCTCTTAGATCCGGCTATTAATAGGTAATTTTTTCTCTTAGTTAGAAACAACAAAATCCGAAAAAATTACTTACAAGCTGTGATTCGTGCTGAGGAGTCAACATTTCTGAGGTTTTAAGTCTCGATCTTGTCTGCTTCATGAGAGTCGCTCGTTCTTGTCGTCGTCGCTCGATCTCGTCGTCCTGCTTGATCTCTTCGCCTTCGAAGATTTCTCTCTCAAGAGGAAGAAATGAAATTAGGTTAGAATTGTGGGAGGGTTATTTTAGTCTTTTGTCTATTAATGATTTAGATATTTCTGAACATGTCTTCCTTGTAAATGTATATATGCAAAGTGATACCAATTTCATGATATAATTGAAAATCTCACATAAATAATTACTAAAATTAAAAAAAAATTAAAATAGTCTCAAAATGAGTTTTTGAATTTCAAAAAGAAATAAAAAATTCAAAAAAATATAAAAAGAACAAATACTAAAATGCATAATTTAAAAAATTGTAAAAAAATCTTTCATTTTTTAATTAATAATTATTTATATATATAAAGTAAAGGTATAATTGTCTTTTTCTTCTTTAATGAAGAATTTAGTTGTGAAAATATTACTTTACTGAAGGTAAATAGAAATAATGATACAAACAATGTGGTTAACTTGAAAGTCCTCCTTTTCAAAATTCATATGATAAAAGTATTAAAAACAATATAATTATTCTCATGTAAGTTATGATGAAGCAATTATATAAAAATTATTATTTTCTTTTTTAGCAAACAAACATGTTTTCAAAAAAAAACTAACCATGCAGTTTTGAATGAATATTTTTGGGAAAAAATAAAAAATATGGATTATATATTTACTTTACAAAAGAAATGATTGAAAACAGGTGTGAAAACCTGTAGTAATCTAAAAAAATTTGATCAGATTTTTTAGTCAACATATGTATATTTTCGTGATCCACATAACATTTAAAATATGTTAATTTTAAAAATCCACAAATTCTACATAAATTGATCTCCCTTAACCCTCACTATATTATTAAAATAAGTTCATTTCTACTTTCCCTATAATATTATGCCATATTATTTTTGTGTTATCATGTTTTCAAAGCTTTTTCTATCCTTTCAGTAGAGTATTATTTTTATTTTGTTAATTGGTTCAACTTAATCATTTCCTATTTTATAATGATCTTAACAATATATCTTCTGAATTAGTGTCAAATTTTTTCAAAAAAATATGTTTTTAGAACCTTTGTAGCAGAATGAGCTTTATGAAGCTCATCTTGTAGCAAGCTATTATAATTATTCTCAGGTAAGTTTTGTTGGACCTATTATATAAAAATTCTTTTTTTTTCTTTTTTTTAATAAAAAATCATGTTTGAAAAAAAAAGTAAACATGCAGTTTTGAATGAAGATTTTTGGAACAAATTAGAAACTATAAATCATATATACTTTACAAAAAATGATAAAATAGGTAATTAAAATTCATGTAAAATTGTAGTAATCTAAAATAATTTTGATCAAATTTTGTTAGTCAATGTATGTATATTTTCGTAATCCACATAACTTTTAAAATATTTCAATTTTTAAAATCAACAAACTCTATATAAATTAATCTCGCTTAACCTTTACTAAACTATTAAAATAAAATCATTTTTATTTTCCCTATTATATTATGGCATATTACTTTTTTTTGTTATCATGTTTTCAAAGGTCTTTCTATCTTTCAATAGAGTATATTTTTTTTTTATTTTGTTCTGGCTCAGATTAATTATTTCCTATCTTATAACGATCTTAACAATATATCTTTTGAATTAATGTCAAAAAAGTTCAAAAAATATTATTTTACAACATTTGTAGCAGAAAGAGCTTAATGATGCTCGTCATATAGCAAGCGGCAATTGAAAACATTCATCATATGTATGATAGAGCTATTATAATTATTCTCATCTATGTTATGATGAAGCTATCACATAAACATTATTATTTTATTTTATTTTTAACAAACAAACATTTTCGCAAATATATATACATATATACATATATATATGCAGTTTTGAATTAAGATTTTTTTAAAAAAATAAGAAAATAGAAATCATGTATTTACTTTACAAAATAAATGATAGAAAATAGGTAATAAAAATTCATGTAATTCGGTAGTAATCTAACATATTATGATCAAATTTTGTTAGTCAACGCATGTATATTTAGCGTAGTCCACATAAATTTTAAAATATTTTAATTTTTAAAATCTACAAAGTTTACATAAATCTTAACTCTCACTATACTATTAAAATAAGGTCATTTCTATTTTCCCTATAATATTATGGCATATTACTTTTCGTGTTATCATGTTTTCAAAGTTTTTCTACCCTTTGGTAGAGTATTCTTTTTCCTTTATTAATTGTTTCCTATTTTATAATGATCTTAACAATATATCTTTTGAATTAATGTCAAACTGTTTCAAAAAAAAAAATTTAGAACCTTTGTAGCAGAATAAGCTTTATGAAGTTCATCTTGTAGCAAGAAACAATTGAAAACATTCATCATACTTATGATGGAGATATTATAAGTATTCTCATGTAAGTTATGATGGAGCTATTATATAAACATTATTATTTTCTTTCTTTCAAACAAACATGTTTACAAAAAAAAAAAAACCATGCAGTTTTGAATGAATTTTTTTTGGAAAAAAAAAACAGAAAATAAATCATATACTAACTTTACAAAAGAAATGATAGAAAAGAGGTAGTAAAAATTTGTGTAAATCTGTAGTAATCTAAAAAAATTATGATCAAATTTTGTTAGTCGGCGTATGTATATTTTCGTAATCCACATAACTTTTTAAAATATTTCAATTTTTAAAATCCAAAAACTCTACATAAATTAATCCTTTAACCCTCACTATACTATTAAAATAAAATCATTTCTATTTTCCCTATAGTATTATGGCATATTACTTTTTGTGTTATCATGTTTTTAAAGGTTTTTCTATCCTACGGTAGAATATTTGTTTTTCTTTTGTTATGGTTCAGCTTAATTATTTTCTATCTTATAACGATCTTAACAATATATATTTTGAATTAATGTCCAAACTATTTCAAAAACTTATTTTTTAGACCTTTGTAGAAGAAAGAGCTTTATGATGATCATCTTCTAGCAAGCGACAATTGAAAACATTCATCATACTTATGATGGAGCTATTATAATTATTCTCATATAAGTTATGATAGAGATATTATATAAACATTATTATTTTCTTTTTTAACAAACAAATATGTAATGTTGGGGTCAAAATCGGTTACGACGGAATCAAAACCTGAAACTTCCCGGAAAAAGTTTTCTTTAGAAAAAAAAAGAGATAATATTTCGAAGGAAATAAGGGGGAGAAAGAACAAAATCAAGTTTCGTATAACAAATTGATATGATGAGTCCCCAAGCAAACAGATCCCGAATAATCGAAACCACGAAACAATTGTGGGTCTCCATCATCCGACTCGCCTGTTTGGCGAAGTCAGACCAGTCCAACTCGCCGAACGGGCGAGTCGGGCCAAGCACAACGTCCAACTTGCCGAACGGGCGAGTTGGGCCAACCACGACGTTCAACTTGCCGAACAGAGGAGTTGGGCCGACCACGACGGCCAACTCGCCAAACGGGGGAGTTGGGCCAATCACGACGGTCAACTCGTTCATTCGGCAAGTTGGACCAGTCCAATTTTCACCCAAGGCAATTTGGACCAAACATAAACCAGATCTTATCCCTTCCGTTGAACATGGGCGGATCAACCCCTCATTTTGTCTCGATCGGAGCTATCGTTGGGACTTTGCGGCAAGAACCGCAAAGACTCATTTGCCCAGATGAAGTTCATGATTGTCGTACAAACGGCAACGGTTAACTTAATACCATAGTTGTCTAAACTATACGAGGAGTGTGAATTTCCTAGCTAAACCGGCGTCATATCATGAAACGTTCTTTCGGATAAAATGTAAACACCTTTAAGCCGAATACGGCCCAAAGGGGCCTAGAACGCGGCTAAAGACCCACTTGCGATTTCATATGAAATTGAGCTCATCAATGTTATGACGGTGTATCTTTCACTACAGGAAATGTGGGTATTAATAGCGTCGTGGTATAGCGTTTATTACAGCTCTGCTATTGTATACCAACACCGGCCTTTCTAATAGCGTTTATTAATCTGAAACGCTATGTTTGTTATCGCGGGAAAAGAAAAGAATTTAGCCGCGTCAATTTGGTAAATTGAGGCGACTTATCATTGCATATCAGAAAAAAAGGAGCTATCGTATATGTAAAAATATATTATTTTTAGGCCGAAAATATCTCTAAGTACTTAACACGAGAGATCTCTCGAAACCTCTTCACTTTTTTCCCTTACTCCTCGGTTTCTCCTCAGTTTCACTTTCAAAGCACGAGAGATTCAACGCTCATCGTACAACAGAAAATCACGAGAGGTATGTTCTCATTCAATCGAATGATTCAATTATTTGATTTTGGGTTTGATTTTGATTTGGGTTTCAATTTTGTTTGTTCCGGTTTCGATTTTGATTCTGGGTTTCAATTTTGGGTTTCAATTTTGATCTCTCGTTTTGATTTTACTTCAGAAATGGCAAGGACAAGAGGAGGAGGACAAGTTGGAGCTCGTCGGAGTAAACGTAATCAAGGCTTGGAGGTAGAAGATCCAACATGCGAAGTTGCTACTCCAACAACAAAGAAAGTGGCTTCTCCAAAAAATAATGTAGTTAAGAGAAGAAGGGGTAGACCAAACAAAGTGGCTAAGATTGGTGAGGAGGTAGAAGATGTAACACCGCAAGTTGATGGTAGTGACAATGAAGCAATGTATGAAGATGAGGAAGAGGGTGAAGAAGAAGCTTGTTTGACTGGACAAGTCAAGAAAAGAACATACAAGAAAGCAAAGACTTTACTTCTTACGCCAACGAGAAAAAGTAGTAGAATCCAGAAAGTTGCTGCTCAACGAGAAGATGTAACACCGGGAGATGATGATTACCTTGTAGATGTAACACCGGAGGTTGCTGCTCAACGAGAAGATGTAACACCAGAGGTTGCTCAGGATGAGATAGAAGGAGAAGCTTGTTTGAGTGGACCGGAAGAGAAAGAGGATGAAGTAGTAGAAGAAGATGGAGTTGTCAATGAGAAAGGAAACGAAGAATAAGCTAGCAAAGATGATGGAGTTGTCAAAGAGAAAGGAAACGAAGAAGAATCTAGCAAAGACGATGGAGTTCTCGAAGAGAAAGAGAACGAAGAAGAAGCTCTTGATATGGAAGAAGATGGTGGTCGCACTGAGAGAGGGAACAAAGAAGAAGCTCTTGATATGGAAGAAGATGGAGGTCGCAATGAGAGAGGGAACGAAGAAGATGAAGTCAACAATGCTCAAGATGATCAGATTCCTAGTACTGAAGGAGTTCAGTTACCAGGGGATGAAGTGAAAAAAAGAAATAAAAGAGGACCAACAAAGATGCGTAGAGTGGCTGAAAATCCTAATGATAAGGTTACGGTCACATTCAATGACTTTGGAGAGCATGTCGGATCTGGTTCAGTAACACTATCATCTTTTCTTGGTCCTTTTGTGAGGGAACATGTTCCGGTTACACTTTCTGATTGGAGAAAACTTGATGCAACGACTAAAGCAACAATGTGGGAGGAAATTCAGGTGACATAATCGTCTATATGTTTTGTTGATTTTCTGTAAACATGTTTGACCTTTGCTTATTGTGATGCAGGGGAGGTTTAACTTGCAAGAAGAATGGCATAAAGCTGTTATTTTCAAGCAGCTGGGAAATTTGTGGAGGGCTGGGAAGTCAAGGCTAGTGTTACAAGTACGTGCTGCGAAGACTACTGCTGAGAGAATTGATTTAAAACATAGCAACGTACCATCCATTCAAGTGTGGAACTCTTGGGTTAGGAGCAAGACTACCAAAACTTTCACAGTTAGTTATCTCCAGCAGATTAACTTTCTTGTTTATAGATCATGTCTTATAGATCTAATCACTCATATTTTTATCGTAGGAAATAAGTAACAAGTACAGAGAGATGAGAAAAAATCAGATTCCTCACACTACTAGCCGTAAAGGGATGCTTCGTTTAGCTGAAGATATGGTAAAGTTTTTTGATGGGAACATCTATAAAATTGTACAGATTGTTAAAATAACTTGTTATTGAGATTTGTCAGTTTTTTATATATAAAAAAAGGAGTACAGACCCAAGAAAGGTGAGTAGGAGTAAGGTATGGATTGCGGGACACACTCATGCTGATGGTAGACCGGTGAAGCCTCGATTTGCTGAGACTATTGTAAGAATTGTCGAAGTTGTTGTGTATAATTAATGGATTATGATTAGTGAATGATTTTGTGTTTACATGTTTGTATCAGGAACAAATACAGTTACTTGATAGTCAAATAGACTCAACATCTGCTGAGAACATAAGGGAAGATGATGTGAGCAAGATTTTGGGAAAAGACAAAGGTGGACGAGTTAGGGGGTTTGGTAGAGGGGTTATAGCTACTAAACTAGCATATCTGTAATTTAGAGACGCAAAGATTGCAGAAATGAAAAGTGAGATTGAAGAGTTAAAGGGCATGGTCCGAGACTTAGCTGGAAAGAAGGTAAGTATTTCATTACATTTGGTGAAATAGTCTTTAAGACATTTACGAGTTCCTTTTCCTTCTCTCAGAAAAGTAATGTTGATGCTGAAACATCTGAGAGTAGTGGTGGATTCAAAGAAGGAGTGAGAGTACATATACTCGACTGGATTGAAGCAGAAGATGTTGTTGTTGGTGAAGGAGAATTCTGCTCTGCTGAACCGAAGTACAAAATTGGTCATATAACAATTGGTCCTAATGCAGTGGCGATCGTTGTGAGGTCTGCACTAAGCTCAGTAGCTTCTCTCTGGAGGCCTACAACAGATGTGTTAACTCTTGATGAAGCTGTGGGATACAAAATAGCTTGGCCAGTGGATAAAGTGATATTGGATAGGGATTAAAACTTTTCAGACGATGTATCCATGGTAAAGTTTTCAAATCTTGATTTCTTCCTACGAAAGATGAGTTTCTCTAATCATTAGTTTCTTACTTTTTAGCAAAGCAAGGAAGGTGAAACTCGCAGATGCAAGATATATGATTGGACCAATGAAGAGGACGAGGTTATTGCTGAAGGTCTTGTCTGTTCAACCAAATCCAAAGACATGGTTAACAATATACCTCTAGGTCCCAATGTTGTTTGTGTTGAAGTTCTGAAGGTGCTGAATGATGAGGCATATTTGTGGAGGCCAACTGCTGATATGTTTTTGATTGGTGATGCACTTAACGAAAAAATCGCATGGCCAGTCCTAAAGGTTGAAGTCACGCCTACCACTGTCGCAGATGTAACACCTACTAAATTTGTAGCCAAGAAAATAGGATCACCTTCGAAACCAGCCAAGAAAAAAGCAGTGGTATGTGATTGAATGAAGTTATTCTATTTTGTTTGTCTGTTGATTGATGTTCTATTATCTGGTGTGAGTTGTAGAGTCCAGGAAGCACTAGTTCAACCAGGAGTTCAAAGCAGAAGTGTATTCTCTTAGATTGCAGCAACTCTGGACGTAAGGTTGCTGAAGGAAGAGTTGCTTCAACGGATCCGAATGAGTTGTGCCACTTTGTACCCTTAGGTCTAAATGCAAGCAAGGTGTGGGTTGAAGTGGCTAAGATTGGTGATGCAAAAGTATGGAGGACAAATTCAGAGATCGAAATCATATATGATGCAATAGGTTCAGTTGTGGCATGGCCAAATGATAAGCTCAAGCTCAAGCTCGTTTGATGCATGAAGAGCTGTTGTTGTTTAATCTTATCGTATGTAATATTATGTTGTGTTTAGTTTGAACTCATGTGTGATATTATGTCTAAATTGATAAACGTAAACAAATATTATGTGTAATATTATTTTATAAGCCTTGTGTGATAAAATCCTATGCCTTAAAGTTAAATCTTTATACCATTAAATGAGAATATAAAAACCCTGTACTTTGAAAGATAAATCCCTAAACCCCAAAGCTAATACCCTACACCCTAAAGCTAATACCCTAATCCCCAATTGTTCTTGATTTCAGATTTTTTTTTTATTAAAAGAAGGGATATTGTAGTCTTATTTTCATAAAACTTATTAGTTAAACTTTTATTTTATAATCCCTAAACCCCAAAGCTAATACCCTAAACCCCAAAGTTACCCTAAACCCCAAAGTTACCCTAAACCATATATACCATAATTATACTTGATTGCTGATATTTTTTTATCAAAAGAAGTGATATTGTAATCTTATTTTCATAAAACTTATTAGTTAAACTTTGTATACAATTTCACTCATCAAATCGTAAACCCTAAAACATTTATACATACATAAGTCTTAGTGTTTATGAAGATATAAGCTTAGATCATTAAATTTTATGAAACCTCATATAAAATATTTATATTTATAAAAAAAAATATTCGTTAAATTGGAATGATCATAGAACATTTTTTAAGATTTAATTTAATTTTTTTCTTAATAACCTATTTTATATGTTAATTTTCTGATTTGAAACGAAATTAATACTCTAAGCCAATGAGGAGTAAACTCGAGGATTGCTGACGTGGCCAGTTACACGCCGATGGATCTGTGTCACATACTTCGATCTGAGCCGTTCTTTCTTATTGGAGTAGGATTAATCGTAAACCATTAATTTTGTAAGAAAAGCTTTGATCTGAACCGTTCATTTTGGCGGCCAAAATTTTCAGAACACAACTCACTTGTTCTGTCTCACGAGCAAGAACAAATCCTAAATCCTTTGTCTCAACAGCTCTTCTCTCGATCTCACTTGTATCTGAAAGAAAGCAAATGGATAAGACGTGGATTTGGCTGCCAAGGTAAATCAGTCGAGCTCACTTGTATTCTCCTTTTTGGTAAGACCTAAAATCAATCGAGCTAAGTACTTTTGTCTGATTCTTGTAGGAATAGTCACGAGTACTCAGAAGGAGCAACTAATTTCGTGAAATCTTCAGCAAGAAGATTGGGAAATCTGTATGAAATGCTATGCCCTTGTAGAGACTGCCGCAACCTTAGCCATCAGTTATTAGATACAATACAATAGTGGAGCATCTGGTGATTAGGGGTATGGATAAGAAGTATAAGAGTTCTTGTTGGAGAATTCATGGTGAAAAAAAAGATTATGCAGAAGACAATGGTCTTCAATATCAAACGGAGGCATTTGATTTGTTGTAGACAGTATTCTCGATGGATGGTGGTCCAAATCAGACGAATGAAAATGAGACAAATGATGATGACGAAGCACCCGAGGAAACTGAATTTAAGAAGAAGCTAAGAGACGCTCAAACGCCATTGTACTCGGATTGTATCAAACACACGAAGGTTTCAGCAATCATGGGACTTTACAGATTCAAGGTTAAAAGTGGTGTGTCGGAGAACTACTTTGATCAGCTGTTGGTTTTACTTGAGGAAATGCTACCCGAAGACAATGTTCTTCCCAAGAGTTTAGCTGCGATCAAGAAATTTCTGAAAATATTCGGGTTCGGCTACGAGAACATTCATGCTTGCAAGAATGATTGCATATTGTATAGGAAGGAGTATGAGAAGCTCGAAAGCTGTCCAAGATGCAAAGTTTCAAGAAGGGAAAAGGATAAGCAGAGTAATGAGATAAAGGTCGGACCTATTATAACAGGCGTTGTCAGAGCGTGGAAGGGGGCGCTATTATTTTAGACGCATAGCGTTTTTCGTCCGCTAATACTACCCAAATTTCATGTAGTGTTTACTCACAGAAGAAGATAAATCTCGCGAAATCGGAAGATAAATGTCAAGTTTCCAAGATAATGATGAAGATCAAGATAAAAAGGAATATTTCTGCGAAGCGATAAACTCGACCTAGGAGAAAAAAAGGAAAGAGGAACCAACCAGAATGCATATATAAGGGAGCTAAAGCAAAAGGCATAGAGGACCCGGAGACTTAGACCTAGAATAACTCTGCTAGCTTATGAGAATTTAGAATATAGACGGCTGCATACTCGGACCTTTACTTAGATCTTTCTCCATCTCTGTTTCTGAGATTCTCTTGGTTAACTAGGTTCTAATCGTTTTGTTCTTCGGATAATCCTGTATAATTATTTCTATCAATCAATAAAACGCCTCTGTGCAACTTACTTTCGATATTTTGTTATCTCTTTCTTCTTCGTTTTCGTGTGTTTACGCAGATAATCCGGGACCTCTGGGAAAGTCGGGTCCTCTTGGCTTTTCCTTAATTTACATAAATCGATGGTGTGAGTTTCGGTTCCCACAGTTTGGCATTGGAGGAAAGCGGGGTCGGATTCTCTAACTCAAATATCACAAAATGACTTAGAAACGATATGCCCAACCAAATGGGCGGCGATGTCATCTCTTTCAAGGAGAGAGCAATGAAAAATTCGGGCAAACCTCTCAACGATCTCCTTGTTATCGAGCTGACAATCCGAAATATTGATCTCGCAAGGATATTGGTCGACACCGGAATCTCACCCGATATCATCTTCAAAATCACCCTCGAGAGAATGGAAATCAATCCATCAGAAATCACGGAAAACCCAAGCTTGGTAATAAGGTTCTCGGAGGAGGCTGCAATGACTCTCGGTACAATAAAACTCTCGGTTAGAGTCATCATACCACATGTGTTACAGCCCGAGGTTCAGGGTACACGGATTGGTACGAGGGCTGCGGATGGTTGCCGGATGTGGGACGTACAGATGGATCGGATGGGATGATGCGATAGGACTAGTCCGGGGGTGCGGTTGTACCTGAGAATCAAGGAACCTTTTTGTGAGTTTTTATGTTTTGAAAGATGAAAAAATAAGCTAAATGAAAGACAAGTGATTTTTATAAGTTTTTGTTTATGAATGCAATGACAAACTAGATGATATGTGATTGATATATGAAACAAAAGAGAAGGATAAAAGTATGGATCGATGGATCCTTGTCGCTGGACGTGTGTCTCTCTCAACAAGAACAAGGGATGAATGATGAAGTGAGGATGGGATTCGACTTGTTGGATGTGTATCTCTCCCAAGCTGAATCGATGGATGGAATGGAATGAAGAATCGCCACAAGCTTGATGGTGAAAACTTGATAAGATTCAGTCTCCTCCTTGGCTGGCTTCACACGCAGACTTAGAGAGAGAGGCTAGGGTTTCTTTGCTAGGGAAAACTGACTCATATATTGATAATAATGTGAAAATACAAGACCACTTATATGGGGTTTATATAGTACCCGATGTGGTTTGCCCTTCTAGGGACTTGAAGCAAAACAACATGAAGTTCAATGCAAAAAGGCCTAAACAACAAGTGGGCCGACTCCTTAGACTCTAAACAAGGCATAAACAATTTGCCTTAACTTACTGGACTCGAAAATAAATAAAAGGACTTAACAATTTACCCATAAGTCTTTAAAATAGAAATTGCAACACAAATTAAAGGACCACAAACCAAAAACAATAAACCGGTTAGAAATCAAAATGAAATCGTACCTTCTTACCTTTGTGGACTAAGTGGATTACTAAGATGCTGATTGGGTTGAGCTTGGGTCTTGACCAAGGTTACAAACGGATATGATCAGACTGCCCCGGTTCTGGACGAGTGATTGGAATTGGGGTGTACCGGCTTGGTCTTGAACCTCTATTGGACCATCTTGAATCTTCAGTTGAACCATTTCTTCAATAAGCACTTGGTCTTGCTCTTCTTGGTTGAGGATCTCTTGGACAGCCTTGGAGAATCCAGCTCTAATGACCTTGGCTCCGTTCCGGGTGGTTGGACCGTGTCGAATGATAGGAACCTCTACTTGGATGGCCACATCATTCCCTCCCCCTTGGAAAGGTTCTGGCCTCAGAACACCATCATCTGCAAGGAATGGAGACAAATAAGACACATTGAACACAGGAGAAATCTTAAACTCACCTGGAAGCATTGTCATTGATTTTCTCAAGGACCTGGAATGGTCCAGTCCCACGTGGGGATAGTTTGGACTTCCTTTCCTCAGGGAACCTCTCCGGTCTCATGTGCAACCAGACCAGGTCGCCTGGCTTGAACAACACCTCCTTCCTGCTCTTGTCAAGTCGGGCCTTGACCTTGGCTGCTTTGGCCTCAAGTGCTTCCTTGACCTTCTTGTGCATGTTCCGCACAAACTCGGCCTTGACTGCACCATCCCGGCTGCGGTACATGGGACTGGGCAGGTCGATTAGGTCCATAGGAACCTCAGGCTGAAAACCATAAACAACTTCAAAAGGAGAGAGGATAGTAGCAGAGTGCCTAGCATGGTTATAAGCAAATTCAATGAAGGGTAAGCATGACAACCAGTTCCTTAGATTCTTACCGACCGTAGCTCTCAACAGTTGAGAGAGTGTACGGTTTACTACCTCAGTTTGGCCATCGGTCTGGGGGTGGCATGTGGTCGAGAACATCAGCTTGGTACCTATCTTACCCCACAGTGTCCTCCAGAAGTGACTAAGGAATTTGGAGTCTCGATCTGACACAATGGTCCTAGACACACCGTGTAGATGAACCACCTCTTTGAAGAACAAGTCAGCCGTTTGGGTAGCATCATTGGTCTTATTGCATGCTATGAAATGTGCCATCTTAGAAAACCTGTCCACCACTACAAAAATGGAATCCTTGTGGTTTATCTTGGGTAAACCCAGCACAAAGTCCATAGAAATATCGATCCAAGGGTGGTTAGGAATAGGCAATGGCATATGTAAGCCGTAAGGATGGGACCTGGACTTCGTCTGAAGGCAGACGGTACATTTGGAACATAAGGCCTCTACATCTAGCTTCATGTTTGGCCAAAAGAAGTGGTCGGTGAGTACATTAAGGGTCTTATCCCGACCAAAGTGTCCCATGAGGCCACCACCATGGGCCTCCCGAACCAGCAACTCCTGCATGGACCCTTTGGGAATGCATAGTCTCCTCTCTTTGAACAGGAACCCTTCGTGTTGGTAATATGGGCCGGATGCTCCTTGGGTGGTGTTCCTGAAAACTTCTTGAAAATCAAGGTCAGTAGCATAAGAATCTTTAATGAACTCAAACCCCATGATCTTAGCCTCCATGGTAGTGATGAGAGTGTATCGCCTAGACAAGGCATCAGCTACAACATTCTCTTTTCCCTTTTTGTACTTAATCACGTATGGGAAGGTCTCCACAAACTCCAACCACTTGGCGTGTCTCCTCTTGAGTGTGGTTTGTCCCCTTAGGTGCTTAAGTGTCTCATGATCTGTATGGATAACAAACTCTTTAGACAAAAGATAATGTTGCCAAGTTTCTAGTGATCTTACTAGAGCATATAGCTCTTTGTCATAGGTTGGGTAATTGAGGGCAGCTCCACTCAATTTCTCACTGAAGTAAGCCACGGGTCGTCCACCCTGCATGAGTACAGCTCCTATACCTGAACCTGATGCATCACACTCAATCTCAAAAGTCTTATTAAAGTTAGGCAATGTAAGGACTGGTGCATGAGTCAAGCTATGCTTAAGCTTGTTAAAGGATTCTTCCTGGGCTGGTCCCCAAGTAAAGGATACATTCTTCTTAATCACCGAGGTCATTGGGGCAGCAATGGTGCTGAAGTCCTTGACAAACCATCTGTAGAAGCTGGCTAGTCCATGGAAACTGCGGACATGCCCAATGGTAGTTGGGGTTTGCCACTCTTGTATAGCCTTAATCTTTTCCTCATCAACCTTTAGTCCCTGTGAACTCACAACAAATCCTAAAAATACCATTTGATCAGTGCAAAACACACATTTCTTAAGGTTGGCATATAGTCCTTCACTTCTCAAGGTTTTCAGTACTAGTTCTAGATGACCAACATGCTCGGTTAGGCTATGACTATAGATCAGGATGTCATCAAAGTACACGACCACAAACTTACTGATCTATGGTCTTAGAACCTTGTTCATGAGTCGCATGAATGTGCTTGGGGCGTTGGTGAGGCCAAAGGGCATCACTAGCCATTCATACAACCCTTGTTTGGTTTTGAAGGCAGTCTTCCATTTGTCTCCTTCCTTCATACGGACTTGGTGGTATCCACTCCTGAGATCAATCTTAGAAAACACAGTAGATCCACTTAGTTCATCCAACATATCATCTAACCTAGGAATAGGGTACCGATATTTGATGGTTATGTTGTTAATGGCACGGCAGTCCACACACATACGCCATGATCCGTCCTTCTTGGGCACCAATAGGACTGGTACGGCACATGGGCTGAGACTCTCACGGATGTAGCCCTTGTCCATAAGGTCTTGGACCTGTCTCTCTAACTTCTTTGCTTCCTCAGGGTTGACTCGGTAGGCAGGTCGGTTTGGTAGGGGTGCTCCAGGTACTAGGTCAATTTGGTGTTCTATGCCACGGATAGGGGGTAGGCCGGCTGGGATCTCGTCCGGAAAGACGTCCTTATACTTCTCCATCAGTTCTTGCACCTCAGCTGGTACGTCCTGTGCCTCAAATCCTGCAAAACAACCTTCCTTAAAGACCATTAGTAGCACCTGCGTTTCATGGTTTAAAGACTTAATCACTTGACCTGAGGTTAGGTAAAGGTTAGTTTTACTTACCTTGTGCGTCTGGGACATTGCCTTTTGCATGTCATGGACCTCCTGGGGGTTGAGTTGTGTCAAGGTATGCTTCTTGTGGTTGTGGGTAAAGCTATAAACGTTGGTTCGACCGTGATGAAGGGTCTCCTTGTCAAACTGCCAAGGCCTCCCTAGAAGCAAATGGCCGGCTTGCATGGGCACCACATCACACTTGACCTGGTCATGATACTTACCAATGCTGAACGTGATCACCACTTGTTCGGCTATCTTAAGCTTAGTCTCATCATTGAGCCACTTGAGTCGGTATGGTCTAGGGTGGGTGGTCTTAACCAATCCTAGCTTATCAACAAGATACTTGCTAGCCATGTTAGTACACGAACCACCATCAATGATCAAACTACATACCTTCTGATCGATGTTACACCTCGTGTGGAAGATGTTTTCCCTTTGGACCGTCTCTGGGTCAAATAAGGCACTAAGGTATTGCCTTGTAACCAGCAACTCACCAGTGTCCGGGTGATCGATCACCTCATCATCCGTGTCAAGGGGTTCCACTTCTGCCTTGTCTTGGGATTCATATTCCCCATCGGCCTTGATGCCCATCACACGTTTGTTCGGACAGTCCTTTGCATAGTGTCCCTTGCCCTGAAATTTAAAACAAGTAATGTCACGGGTCCGTTGAGCTTGTGTTTGGGACTTACCTGGGTCGGATGGTCCGGTCTTGGGTGGTTCAGGTTGGTTCCTCTTGAAGCGGTTGTCCACCTCAATAGCCTTGCCCTTGTCGGCAACCTTGGGACCGGTTGAGGTCCACGGGGTCTTGTTTCTGGCAGTGGACACATTCTTCCTCCGGATGTGTTGTTCAGCCTGGATAGCATAGTGAAGCAGTTCATTGAAGTTCTCATAGGGTTGTCTTTCCACTTTGCGTGCGATGCGGTCTTGTAGACCATCCAGGAATTGGGCCATTAGGGTTTCCTCCGTCTCATGGGTCTTGAGTTTGTTGCGTAGGGACTCAAACTCCTCAAAGTACTCTTCCACGGACCTAGTTCCCTGCATTAATTTACGAAAACATTTTTGTAAGTCCCGTTGGTAATAGGTTGGAACATACCTGGTGCGAGGCTTGGATCGCATTTCGTCCCATGTGTCCACCCTATAGGCTCTACCAGCATCGGCAACCTCACGATCCCACCAGGCGAGTGCATTGTCAGTGAGTTGGGCTGCGGCTAAGGCAATCTTCTTGGCATCCGAGTACCGATAGTAATCAAAGATGTACTCCATGCTATTTCCCATTCGACATATGCATCCGGATTGACCTTTCCAGCAAAGGTGGGTGGGTTTAGTTTGAGGTCTTTGCCTCCTTGCCACGGAACCTCCTCATCATGGTTCCTTCTACGGATGGGACTCCCATCTCCCTGGATCCGGTGTTCCCCTCGTACCCCTGCCCTCCCACGGCCTGGCCTGCGGGCACCTCGGTTGGGTGGCTCAGAGGCGGAGCTATCACCCTCGGTTTAGGATCGGGGATCCTCCAGGTACGGGTGGTTCCTGCCTCTGGGTCGAGGTTCTCCTTCCCGGTTTCCTTGCTCCAGCCGAGCTAGTTGGGTTGTCACGGCAGCTAAGGCATTGTTGAGTTGTGCTTGGCCGGTGAGTAGTTGTGCGTTGATCTCGGCTTGGGTGGGTGCAACTTGACCTAGGTCTCCCATGCTTACTGCAAAGAAAGAAAAGAAATCGATAGATAGGAACAGAAGAGTTGGTATTATATAAGACAATTTGGAAATAGGGTAAAAAAGGAAATATGGCTTATGCAAAAAATGGAAAAATCGAATGCAACCAAAAAAATGGAAATATGACTTATGACTTATGCAAAATATGGAAATCGGATGAGTAGTATCTAAATATTGGAAAGTAAATCGAATGCAACCTAAAAAGGCAAGTATGGTTCGATTGATTGCAAGGGAATATTGTGAGTCCGTTTAAGGAAAGTATCCTATCGAAAACCCTAGTAATTCCTGGCAAAGAAGTGTTTCCCAAGCAAAACCTTACTATCCTATCGGCTATGGCCGCAACTAATCAACAACCTAAACTTCTTTTTTTTTTTTTGATTTCAGATGCAACTAACAAATGCAGTGAAGGAATGTAAAGAACAAGAAAGATATACAACCGGGTGGGTAGGATCCCTTTTGGCTCTGATACCAAAATGTTACAGCCCGAGGTTCAGGGTACACGGATTGGTACAAGGGCTGCGGATGGTTGCCGGATGTGGGACGTACGGATGGATCGGATGGGATGATGCGATAGGACTAGTCCGGGGGTGCGGTTGTACCTGAGAATCAAGGAACCTTTTTGTGAGTTTTTATGTTTTGAAAGATGAACAAAATAAGCTAAATGAAAGACAAGTGATTTTATAATTTTTTGTTTATGAATTCAATGACAAACTAGATCATATGCGATTGATATATGAAACAAAAGAGAAGGATAGAAGTATGGATCGATGGATACTTGTCGCTGGACGTGTGTCTCTCTCAACAAGAACAAGGGATGAATGATGAAGTGAGGATGGGATTCGGCTTGTTGGATGTGTATCTCTCCCAAGCTGAATCGATGGATGGAATGGAATGAAGAATCGCCACAAGCTTGATGGTGAAAACTTGATAAGATTCAGTCTCCTCCTTGGCTGGCTTCACACGCAGACTTAGAGAGAGAGGCTAGGATTTCTTTGCTAGGGAAAACTGACTCATATATTGATAATAATCTGAAAATACAAGACCACTTATATGGGGTTTATATAGTACCCGATGTGGTTTGCCCTTCTTGGGGACTTGAAGCAAAACAACATGAAGTTCAATGCATAAAGGCCTAACAACAAGTGGGCCGACTCCTTAGACTCTAAACAAGGCATAAACAATTTGCCTTAACTTATTGGACTCGAAAATAAATAAAAGGACTTAACAATTTGCCCATAAGTCTTTAAAATAGAAATTGCAACACAAATTAAAGGACCACAAACCAAAAACAATAAACCGGTTAGAAATCAAAATGAAATCTTACCTGCTTACCTTTGTGGACTAAGTGGATTACTCAGATGCTGATTGGGTTGAGCTTGGGTCTTGACCAAGGTTACAAACGGATATGATCAGACTGCCCCGGTTCTGGACGAGTGATTGGAATTGGGGTGTACCGGCTTGGTCTTGAACCTCTATTGGACCATCTTGAATCTTCAGTTGAACCATTTCTTCAATAAGCACTTGGTCTTGCTCTTCTTGGTTGAGGATCTCTTGGACAGCCTTGGAGAATCCAGCTCTAATGACCTTGGCTCCGTTCCGGGTGGTTGGACCGTGTCGGATGATAGAAACCTCTACTTGGATGGCCGCATCAACATGTGTCTCAAATTCCCAACACATCGCGGAATTGAGACCATAGGGGAGATCGGAGAATTTTTCAAGTCTGCTTCGCCACGGAATCAAAACGCAAAGAACCGTCAGCAGAAGTTCTGCCCAAAAAGAAACAGAAATCGTCTGTCGCTAACAATGCCCCAGAACAAGAAGACTTCTTTTGGCAGTCGCGGGTGATCGAATCTCTAGAGAATAAGTGTAAGCGACTGCGAACCCGTCGTCTCGGTGTGCCTAGAAGAAGAATTTGCGGACCACTGCGTTAAAATTGGTGCAAACCTGAGCAAGCCTTTGAAGATCGGGCTCATAGCCTGTCTGGAAAAGAACTTACATATGTTCGCATGGACCGCGGAAGACATGTCAGGGATTGACATCAACATCACGTGTCATGAACTCAACGTCTACCTGACTTTCAAACCCGTCAAACAAAAAAGACGAAAGTTGGGACCAGAACGCGCTGGTGTGGTTAACGACGAGGTTGAAAAACTCCTCAAAGTCGGATCCATAATGGAGGTTAGGTATCCCGACTGGCTCGCCAACCCGGTCGTTGTCAAAAAAAAAAGAACGGAAAGTGGCACGTTTGCGTCGATTTCACCATTCTCAACAAGGCATGCCCAAAGGATAGTTTTCCACTGCCACACATCGACCGCTTAGTCGAACAAACAGCTGGGAACAAACTTTTATCCTTCATGAACGCTTTCTCCGGGTACAATCAGATCCGAATGAACCTAGATGATCAAGATAAAACCGCATTCATAACTGACCACGGCACTTACTGTTATAGGGTAATGCCGTTCGGTGGTCAGAATGCTTGCGCAACCTACCAACGGCTAGTCAACCGTATGTTCTCGAAACAGCTCGGAAAAACAATGGAGGTATACATCGATGATATGCTTGTAAAATATATCGAAGTGTAGGTTCACGGTAGAATTTGAAGAATTCATGGGATATCTCGTCACCTACCACGGGATCGAGGCCAACCCAAAAAAAATCACCGCCCTGATCGAGATGACATCTCCGAGAACGAAACGAGAGGTGCAGAGATTGACCGGTAGGGTCACAGCGCTTAACCGATTTATCTCACGATCATTTGAAATGTGTTTACCTTTCTACGATACTTTGAAAGGGAACAAGAAATTCGTATGGACCAAGGAGTGTGAGAAAGCTTTCCAACAGCTGAAACACTACCTGGCCACTCCCCCAGTACTCGCAAAACCCATAGAAGGTGAACCATTGTTCATGTATATTGCAGTATCGGTCACATCCGTAAGCGGTGTCCTCATCCGAGAGGAACGCAGCGAACAGAAACCCATTTTTTACGTAAGCAAAACTTTGCTCGACGCAGAGACCCGTTACCCGATGATGGAAAAACTGTCACTTGCGGTCGTTATGTCTACACAAAAGCTGAGACCATATTTCCAATCCCATACCATCGCAGTACAAACGTCATTCCCGCTGCGCATGATATTGCATAGCCCCAGTCAATCCGGAAGGTTAGCAAAATGGGAAATCGAGCCAAGCGACACATCTAGTATCGAGCAAAACCTGCGCAAAGTCTCAAGTAATCGCCGATTTCCTGGTGTAACTCTCTGCAGGGTGCATAACTAACCAAGGGCCTAACTCGATTTGGACACTATCGTCCAAACCAGGCTTCGGAATCGGGATCAGACTCACGTCACCGACAGGAGAATTGCTAGAACAGTCATTCCGACTAATTTTACACGCCTCAAACAACAAGGCCGAGTACGAAGCCTTGATCGCAGGCTTCCGGTTGGCCCATAGTCTAAAGATACGCAACATCCACGCCTACTATGATTCCCAACTTGTGGCAAGCCAATACAGCGGAGAATATGAAGCAAGGGACGAAAGGATGCACACTTATCTAAAACTCGTCCAAACTTTGGCTCAAAGTTTCAATCAATTCGCTCTTACCCATATTTCCAGCGCCGAAAATGCCCATGCTGACGCCTTGGCCGCCTTAGCATCCAGCTCGGATCCAGGTGTGAGCAGAGTGATTCCTGTGGAATTCATAGAGCATCCTAGCATTGGGCCACCTATCGTCATAAACTTGATTGATTCGCCCAATGACAACGCCGACGAATTCGATATCCCGGCAACGCAAGACTCCGAACAATCCGAGAACAGATTCGACAAACCTTGGACGGAGACAATATTTGGATACATCACCGACTGGATATTACCAACAAACAAATGGGCAGCTCAAAAGGTTAAGACCCAATCCGCGCGATACATCTTGTTCGATGGAGAACTCTACAAGTGGAAATTTTCTGGGCTGCTCATGACCTGCGTAGAAGGAAGGAAAGCACGAAAGCTAATGGAAGAGGTGTGTTCTAGATATTGTGGAAATAACTCCGGCGGAAGGTCCCTCGCAGTTAAAATCAAACGCCACGGACATTACTGGCCAACGATGATCGAAGATTGCGAAAACTTCATGCAAAATGCGAAAAATACCAAAGGCACGCCTGTACTATCCACCAACCAGCAGAGGTCCTCTCATCAATCTCGGCACCGTATCCATTTATGCAATGGTCGATGGACATAGCCGGACCTATGCATAGGTCAAAGAAAAAACGCTTCCTGCTGGTCTTGACGAATGTTTTTTCTCAAAATGGGTCGAAGCAGACTCCTACGCAAGCATTAAAGACGCCCAGGTCGAAAGCTTCGTATGGAAAAATATCGTCTGCATACATGGGGACCCATACGAATCGTAACGGACAATGGATCTCAGATCATTTCTACCAGAGTTGAGGCCATCTACGAAAAATGGAAGATACGACTGACCAAATCGACCCCTAGATACCTGCAATGCAACATTCAAGCCAAAACTACTAGTAAGGCCATCCTTGATGGACTTAAAAAATGTTTGGACGCCAAAAAGGGTAGGTGGGCTGAAGAACTCTAAGGAGTCTTATGGTTGCACCGCACGACTCCGAGACGCGTGACAGGCGAAACTCCATTCGCCCACGTATACGGAGCAGAATGTATGATCCCAGTGGAAGTTGAATTTCTTGGAGTACGCAGAAGATTACTCCCAGAACGAGAGGGTTCTAATTTTGACTAACGAGCTCGATCTAATCAACGAAAATCAAGAACAGGTCCTCATACGGATTCAGAACTATCGGCAGGCGGCCACAAAGTACGCAGCCGTAGATTCAAAGAAGGCAACGTAGTCTTCCGAAGTATTTTTCAGAACACCGCCGAGCGAAACGCAGGAAAACTCCGAACAAACTGGGAAGGACCTTACAAAGTCATAAAAGTAGTCCGACCAGGCGCATACGATATCTCGAACATGCAGAACATCAAGATTCCAAGAACTTGGAACGCAATGCACCACAAGAAGTACTACCACTAGACAACGTTTCAAACTGAACTACGAGACGGCTTGATCCCTGAAGAGGGTACGTAGGCAATTCCTCGCAGCACGAGCTCAGCTGTCCCCCCTCATTAAAAAAGGAGGGAGTGGGTATGTATACATATACTTGTATACTCCCAAAAGTTCAAAATATCCGCTCCCAGACTCGATATTTTTGAAACTCGATTAAGATAATGCGGCGGAAAACTGCCTAAAATCCGTCTATCACCAGAACACTCCATCTCGCAACTCGCTTCACTTAAAAATGACGTAAAAAATAAACCTTTGACACAGCGAGACGTCGCTAACGCTCGAAGGATTCTTTTTTCGTCAAAATTTTCCGAAAAGGAATGCTCACTTTAAAAACAGTCCTTCCACGATTATAAAACACATGCACCTTATTAATATTTATCCTTCGCGAAGGATCAAAAACGGTAATATCTACGGATAAGTTTGTTGCTGATCAAAACAAACTCTTAACGTCCTTAACATACTAAGCCATCTCATAGAGATTGCTCTTGAACGCCCGACACAAGGGTAATAGCGCTATAAAAGAAATCCGAAACTTTTGGGATACTTAAAAATTGTCCACGAAGACATGCTCGATTCTGACCATACAAGTCACATAAGCCAAGAACATATCGCGGACTTTAAAGCGGGACGTAATCAGGTTGAAAATGAGATGGGAAACGTAAGTCGAAGTAGTCATTTCACCCCCTAAAACCGTGATTAGACCTAGGTCTTGCCCTAAACCCATCACACTGGTCTCTAACGTCTCTAGTCAAGAAACATGATACGAGATACCAAAACATTCCGCTTGGCCAATATTTAAGAGTCGTCAGGAATCTCGCAAGCTTATGCACTGCGGGAAACCCTCGAAATAGACCGCAAATATAGCTCTTCACCTAGAGTTAGATTACAAGATGGCAACTCATAGTCTTCCCTCTAGACCTACTTAAATTCTTGATAAGTTCTTGAAAATGCAAAATATAATTCATGCAAAATAAAATTCAGTTAAAAGTCGCAGAAGCGATGGGGATTAAAAGCCACAAGCGGCCAGTCCCAAAATAAAACATGGCCGCACTTGGCTGGAACTAAAATAAAGTCTCACATAAGATTACAAAATCAATCATCGTCCGCATACGAAACCTCGCCTTTTCCAGTCACCCGTTCCGAGTTTGGAACCGCACCATCTCCATCCTCCTCGACTAAGGATCCTGACCCCTAGGGTCGCCTAAGCAAATGGGAAGGATGCACTCGGACTTCAGGCTAGCAAGGATCGAATCAAAGTCTCCCTCCGCATCCGCTGACTCCGCTTTACGAGCAGAAATCTTAGTCTCCTCGGCCCATGGAGACGGAGGTGCTTCACCAGAAAACAACTGGACCTCGCTCATCCCTCCTTCGATTCCTGCCAGAGCCAAGTACCTAACATGGACGGTCACCAGGGATTCTAGGGAGTCAGTGACCTTCGCCAAGCGGGTCTGGAATTCGGAACGCACGGCTTCCTTAGCCTCTTCAATCACGCAAATCGTCGATCCCTCCCCGCTCTTCACTTTACGCCTTAGTCGGCGCAACTCCGTGGACTTGGCCGCCTTTGCCTCTTTTGCCTTAAGCAAAGAGCTTGCAGTCTTCCCAAGGTCCCGCTCGAGTTCACCAATCCGAGACTCAAAGCGAGTTACTTCAAGGGAATGAGCATCCTCGATAACCTTCAACTTCCCCTCAAGCTGCGAAGATCTCTCTCGCAACTCCGCTAACTCCTTAGCAAGACACCCAACCTTTGACCCACACTCGCTGATCATCCCATCAATCAACAAAACAAATTGCGATACAAAGAAAATGTGGCGGCCAAGAAATGGTCAATGTACACGTGCTAAAAGGGCCGAAAAGTTTTTTTAAATCAAGGCAAACATTGGCACGGTGTCGTGATATCAGATCTAAACCGGGCACCGTCACAGAACCAGCCCCAAAATCCTTGGTGCACCTCCTCTTCTTAGCCGCGTCAGGGTTAGCACAGATCCTTTTGCGACTCCTCGGCGCAGCAGCTTGTATCGTGCTATGGGCAGGCAACCCTAAGACGATTACTCCCTTAACTGGGGGAGTAGGCATCGAATCGTGAACCGGTTTTACATCGATGACATGAACCGGAGTCGTAGAAGAACCTGATGGCTAAACCCCGACTTCATGTGTCGATTCGTCCTCGGCGACCACTCCTTTGGCAGGAACGGCATCACGTAGGGGGAAACCTCGGGGATCAAGGCATCTGCCGGAGTCACATGTTTCGAAGGCACACTACGTGTGGGTTTCACAGTCTCCTCAGCCTCGCGACTGGCCAAATCACTCTGAAAGGAAAGAAACTCTGCAATGTGGGCTGGAACGGCCCCGGCGGCAAAAGGGTCTAATGGTCTCACGCAGACGGTGTTGCTCACCTAGACACCACCACTCTTATGAGCGTTGCTGGAAAAAGACATCTTGGTCGGAGAATATTTTAAAGAGAGAGTGTAGAGAAGATTTCAAAATTTGAGAGAATGAGGAGAGAATGGAGGATGGAAGCTCAATACTTATAGGAGAAACTAAACCTGAAGGGATTTTTCCGCATTTAAATTAAAAATTAAATTTTGAAAAGAAAATTTTTTGTTCGCCCTGGACATTCAGACATTGGATTCCGCCTAACTTACCCGACTCGTTTAAATCGTTCGCAAGAACAAAACAATTCTAACGAGCTGGGGGGCTAACAGTTGGGGTCAAAATCGGTTGCGACGAAATCAAAGTTTGAATCTTCCCTTAAAGTCCTCTTTAGAAAAAAAGAGATAATATTCGAAGGAAAAAAAGGGGGGAGAACGAAATCAAGTTTCGTATAACAAATTGATATGATAAGTCCCCAAGCAAACAGATCCTGAATAATCGTAACAATGAAACTACTGTGGGTCTCCATCATCCGACTCGCCCGTTAGGCAAAGTCGAACTAGTCCAACTCACCAAACGGGCGAGTCGGGCCAAGCACAATGGCCGACTCGCCAAACGGACGAGTGGGGCCAACCACAATGGTCAACTTGCCGAACAGGAGAGTTGGGCCGACCACGACGGTCAACTCGCCCATTCGGCGAGTTGGACCAGTCCAACTTCCCAAACGAGGAAGTTGGGCCAACCACGACGGTTAACTCGTCGAACGGGCGATTTGGGCCAACCACAACAGTCAACTCGCCGAACGAGCGAGTTGGGATGACCACGACGGTCAACTCACCCATTCGGTGAGTTGGGATAGTCCAATTCGCCCCCGAGGCGATTTGGACCATTCCAATTCGCCCTCGAGGTGAGTTGGACTGAACATAAACCAGATCTTATGCCTTTCGTTGAAGCTGGGCTGATCCACCCCTCGTTTTGTCTCGATCGGAGCTATCGTTGGGACTTTACGGCAAGAACCGTGAAGAATCATTTTCCCGGATGAAGTTCATGGTTGTCGTACAAACGACAACGGTTAACTTAACACCATAGTTGTCTAAACTATACGAGGAGTGTGAATTTCTTAGCTACAGCGGCGTCGTATCATTAAACGTTCTTTCGGATAAAATGTAAACACGTTTAAGCCGAAATACGGCCCAAAGAGGCCTAGAACGCGGCTAAAGACCCACTTGCGATTTCATACGAAATTGAGCCCATCAATGTTATGACGGTGTATCTTTACTCGCAGAAGAAGATAAATATCGCAAAATCGGAAGATAAAAGTCAAGTTTCCATGATAATGATGAAGATCGAGATATAAAGGAATATTTCCGCGAAACGATAAACTCGACCTAGGGGAAAAAAAGGAAAGAGGAACCGACCCAGAAGGCATATATAAAGGGAGATAAAGAAAAAGGCGCAGGGGAGCCGAAGACTTAGACCTAGAATAAATCTGCTAGCTTAGGAGAATTTAGAATATAGAAGGCTGCACACTCGAAACTTTACTTAGAACTTTCTACATCTATGTTTCTGAGATTCTCTTGGTTAGCTAGGTTCTACTCGTTTTGTTCTTCGGATAATCATGTAGCTTTGTTTCTATAAATCAATAAAACGCCTCTGTGCAACTTACTTTCGATATTTTGTTATCTCTTTCTTCTTCGTTTTCGTGTGTTTACGCAGATAATCTGGGACCTCTGGGAAAGTCGGGTCCTCTTGGCTTTTTCTTAATTTATGGAAATCGATGGTGTGAATTTCGGTTCCCACAATAACCATGCAGTTTTGAATGAATATTTTTTGAAAAATGAAAAAAATATAAATCATATATTTACTTTACAAAAAATGACAGAAAAGAGGTAATGAAAATCCATGCAAATCTGTAGTAATCTAAAAAAATATGATCAAATTATTAGTCAAATGTATGTATATTTTCGTAATCCACATAACTTTCAAAATATTTCAATTTTTATAATCCACAAAGTCTACATAAATTAATTTCCCTTAACCCTCACTATACTATTAAAATAATATCATTTCTATTTTCTCTATAATATTATGGCATATTACTCATGTTTTCAAAGGTTTTTCTATCCTTCGGTAGAGTTTTTTTCTGTTGTTAATTGGTTCAACTTAATTATTTATTATCTTATAATGATCTTCAAAATATATCTTTTAAATTTATGTCAAAAGGGTGCGACAAAAGCCACCCCTTTTTCCCTAGCCTATGGAGTTGAAGCAATGGCGCCAGCCAAAGTAAACGTTACGAACCTAAGGCGCAGCAAAATTCCACACCTCGACACTCTCAATCGCGATATGTTGATGGATGCTCTGGACCGAATCGAGGAGAAAAGAGATCAAGCTCTCCTGCGAATCCAGAACTACCAACATTAAATAGAGAGCTATTATAACAAACGCGTGAAGTCGCGTCCCCTCGATCTCGGCAATCTGGTCTTACGCAAGGTATTCGAGAATACTAAGGAATGGAAGGCAGTCAAACTAGGGGCAAACTGGGGAGGCCCCTACAAGATCATTGAAGTCATCCAGCCCGGTGTCTATCGGCTGGAAACATCTACAGGCGACCCCGTGCCACGCGCATGGAACTCGAAAAATCTCAAAAATTACTACGAGTAAGGTTAAAAAAAAACAACGGGTAAATGCGCCCTCAAGGCCACTTTTACCCGACAAAAAAATAGGTAAATGCGCCCTGAAGGCCACTTTTACCCGACAAGAACGAACTACGAACGGCTTGATCCCTTATCAGGGTACGTAGGCATCCCCTCTCCTGGGTTCCAGCCATAATCACCATCCAATCTCTTTGCAGAGAAAGACGAGTAAAAGTGAGTTTCATTGTAGTCTACTCTAGGTTGTTGATTAAACCCTTTGGCAACAAGACGCGCCTTAAACCTGTCAACAGAACCATCAGCCTTCCGTTTGATTGTGAAGACCCATTTACACCCTACAAGGTTGATTCGTTTGTTGGGAGTGACAATGTCCCATGTATGATTTTTGATTTGAGCGTCTATCTCCTCATACATAGCTTTGCGCCATCTCGGGTCTTTCAGAGCCTGAAGTACTGTTGTTGGAATTTCCTCTGTCATTGGTGTGATTGTGGTACTAAGGTTAAGCTTATGGACCATTTTCCTTGGGCGTGTTGATTGTCGTGTTGGTGCGGGGGGATTGCACTCTATTTGGACTGTTGTGATCTGTTCCTGCGAGTTGTTCTCTGTCTCAGTAGCAGTAGTTGTAGCTCGTGCTGAGTGTTGAGTAGAAGCAGAAATGGCAGTAGCTGTTTCTGTGGTTGGTGTCGGTGTCGGTGTTATTGCCGAGGCAGGAGGAGCTGGTGGTGAACGATGGATAGGAACCACTGAAATCTGCGGTGACACATTGAAGAAATTCTCGGTAGTATCTTCTTGTGAGGATACAGAGGTTAGTGCATTAGGTATTGAAAAAGGAAATACATATTCATGAAAAGTAACATGACGAGAAGTATAGATTCGACCCGTGGTACAATCTAAACAAAAATACGTGCTTTGCGTGGTTGAGTAACCAAGCAACACGCAGGGCGTCGATCTTGATTCTAGTTTGTTCGAAGTATAAGGACGGAGCCAAGGGAAACATAAGCAGCCAAAATTCTTTAGTTTTGAATAGTTTGGAATTGTCCCAAAGAGACATTCAAACGGGGATTTCAGCGACAATGTTTGAGTTGGCATTCGATTTATCAAATACACAGCCGTGGCTAAAGCATAGGTCCAGTAGGACTTTGGCATGGAAGCATGCGTCAAGAGGGACAATCCCGTTTCGACAATGTGTCTGTGACGACGTTCGGCAATACCATTATGCTCGGGTGTGTGGGGAGGGGTGGTGAAATGTGATATCCCATGAGTTGATAAGTAAGTCGATAAAGCAATATATTCACCACCATTATCTGTGTAAAGAGTTTTAAGCTTTGATTGAAATCTGTTTTCGACCAACTCTTTAAACCTTGAAATTTTTTCATAAACCTGAGATTTTCATTTCAAAGGATAGAGCCAAGTATACTTTGTAAAATGAACAACAAAAATCACGTAGTACTTAAAACCATCTACTGAAATCAATGGTGAAGACCAGACATCAAATAATACGATATCTAAAGGATGTGTGGATTGAATCGAAGATAAACCAAAAGGAAGCTTATGCATTTTATTGACTGAACAAGCACTACAAGGCTTGGTAATCGAAACTTTAGAAGATAAAGGTAAAGAAAACTTAGAAATCATAGTTTTTAGAATAGGTAAAGATGGATGGACCAAACGGAAATGCCAATCAAAATAGAAGTCTTAATAACCGAATCAAAAGCGAGAGATGGAGATTTGTTGGAGCGAAATTTTGGCCACTCATAAGTTCCATTGTTAGGTTTGCCTTCCAGACGAAGCGCCCCCGTATTCAAATCCCTTACCTGGAAAAAGGTTGGAGTAAATGTAATTGAGGCATTGTTAGTATCACATAGCTGAAAAACTGATATGAGGTTACGTAAAGCACATTATCAAGGAAAAAAGGACGTTTAAATGAAGATAAGGATAAAGAACCAGTTTGTGAGATGGAGAGTCCTGATCCATCTCCTAAGATGACATCTTCAACTCCATTGTAAGGCGCATGAAGAGATAAATTAGCCAAGTCTGAAGTCATATGGTGAGAGGCGCCGGAGTTTAGAAGCCAAGTAGAGGGATCACTGGTCGCCATTGCTTTGTTCGTCGTTGCATGCCATGGCTGTTGCTGTTGTTGTGGAGTAGATGGACGCCAGTTCTTATTTTATGTAGGAGTCTGCCACTGTGTACCCGAAGAACCACGAACCATCTTAAATTCTGGACAAAACCTGGCACTGTGGCCTTGTACGCCGCAAGCTTGAAAGCGCCCAAGGTACGGACGAGGTTGACGGTTGTTACTGTTGTTGTGGGAGTATCCAGAGTTGTTGTTGTGATTCTGAGAATAACCAGAGGTGTTGGTACGAGGTCTCCAATTGTTCTGTCCTGGTTGCTTTGGTCGAGAACCTGCAACGTTGGCAGTAACAGGTACTATCGGGACATAGTTGTTTCTGTACAGACTGTCATCGCCTCTCGGTTGAGTAGTTTTTCATGGAGCTCAGTGAAGGATATTGCTGTGTCTCTGCTATTGACTGCATCCACAACAGGCTTGTATTCTTCAGGTAAACCAGCCAGGATGTGATTAGTTAAATCTTCCTGATCCATAGGTTTTCCAAGCAAGGCCAAGTCGTCAGCTTTGGATTTAATAAGCCTGAGATACTCACTGATCGTCTTGCTTCCTTTGACACAGGTTCAGAGTTGAAAGCGAAGTTGTTGAATATGACCACGAGTGGGATTACCAAACGTGGTGGCGAGGAGATCCCATACATCACATGTGGAGTTTGCACTCGAGAACACCGATTGGAGAGGACGAGATATGGCGCCGATGAGTACACTGTAAAGAATCTTGTCTTGACGTCGCCAAGGAGCGTAAGCATTTGGTGTGATTTCGCTGCCGTCAGCGGTGAGGGTGGGCGTCAGAATCTGAATCGAATTTTCAATGAATCCTTGAAGCTCATGACCTTCAAGAAGAGCTTTAATTTGACGGCTCCACATGATATAATTGTTGTTGGTGAGTTTTGTAATATTTGACATGTTCACCGAGAGAAGAGTCATTGCAGGATCTCTTGTATTATAGACCGTAGTGGTCTCAGCAGAGGAAGTTGGATTGACTTCATTAGCCATTGTTACAGAGAAACAGAGATAAGAGAAGAAGAGGAAGATGGAGAAGACGATGGAGAGAAAAAAATCTTAGATCTAAAGCTCTGATATCATAATGGGTATGAAGGATGATTTATTCACATAGACAACATGTCTGTACTTATACAGGAGAGCAGATATACAAGAACGGAAGGAAGATATCTATGGATTAATGACAGCAATCCTCTAGCATAATGATAGCAATCATTTGATACTTGAGATATATTGTTTCTATATCTAATATAGCAGACATCAAAGAATCTTTATGAACATGATATAAAATTATACCTAATTGATATACATAATGGGATTTAAAATATTTTTTCAAGAAACATAGAAGATAATGTAACCCTAAACTAAAAGACAAAACGATAAAAATCACAATAACATTATCATGTAATCGATGACATTGTTGATAAGTTTTCGCTTATACCGGGAACTTGTTGTTTTGGCCAGAGTCACATCATGGTCATTAGTCTTTTGGAGGAAGGGACCTCGCAGGAGGAAGGCTGCTTTTATATGGCACGGTGTGTTTATTGTTCTAATAGGGTATAAATATCATAAACAACTAACTGTCAAATTAATCTTTAATCCTAACAAACGAAACAATACTCTTGCCAAGAGAGATCAGGTGTAGTACTTAGGGATCGAATACATAGAGAGATATGACACACAATAGATTTATTATTTCTAAATACTAAGCTATATATATATATATATATATATATATATATATCAGTAGTATTAAATCGATTCAAGGAAATATTTCTTATTAGAAAGAGTAGGTTCAATATGAAAATATGCTAATAACGTGAAAAAATATGCTATTAAACTAACTGGATGCAAATGTAAATGTGTTAGATCTAGGGCTTCAAGCCTAATGGATTATAGAGAATAAGAAGCATGGAAATGTAAATATAACTCAAACATTAACTATTATGACCCTTTTAACTCCAACTCTCGTATGCGAGCAAAAAGAAAGACCATCGATCAACGGCTAAGGCTGATGTCGATTGACGGTGAAATCAGAAGGAAGTGTGAACGAGATTTGATATGTTCACCAAGCTAATTGGACCAGCTCTCGCATGCGCCTAACAATCTCGTTCAATAGAGTATATTCTGGCACAAAACCTACTCTCGTAGTCGTCCATGTCCTACTTTCGAGAAACTCAATTGATGGATATTAAATTTAACTACTCAGACATAATTAGAGTAAGAATAATAATTTGAATATAATGCATAGATAAAATACTAGGGTTCTAATACAAGTCTCGCTAAGAAATTATATTTTTTCTCCCTAAACTCTAAACTGTAATGCACCCTTCGCACACGCATCCCTTTCTACCCCCTTTTTGGTGTAATACATAAAGTATAAATATAAAACTCTAAAATCTAGGTCAAAACTCGTCCAGGGGTAATTTTGTAATCTTGTGTCTTGTCTCTGATTTGGGCTTGGGATCGAATGTCTGCGAATTTTCATCAATCGATGTCATGTGATCAGCATCGATTGATCTTGGTCTTGTATTGTTGGTCGGTGACAAGGTTGTGTCGTCGATCGACGACTATCTTGTACTTCGACTCTCTCAATGATCAGCTACAGATTATTCTCTTCTAAATGCTCCAAAAACTCCAAGTATCTCCATATATCTACAAAATGTACTTGGACATGTAAATACCTCAAAACATAGCAACCTCCACTGAATGCATTCTCCTTTGTAGATTCTCAATACTGCAATGTAGCATTCGAAGTCTTGCAGCTATAGTTTCTGATATATCCTCCAATTTCTAAGAAATATCGTTCTTCATCAGGCTCTAAGAAAAAACAATCTCATCGAATCTGTCTTCTAATTGTTTTTCTGCTGCAGACTCTTGTCTGTCGACCTTAGCATCGATCGATGGCATGATGCAGTCGTCGATTGATGTCACTCTGTTTTCTCCACTGGCATGTTGTCCTTGAATAGTGTCCAAATCTTACTTCATCTCGTCCATGTGTGTAGTAAAGCCGATGAGGCACTTGTCTATAGGATAGTAGACATCATCAAGCCTCTTATAGAAATCATCTAGTGACATCTCTTGAGCTTTGTAGATCTCAGGCACGATATCGTCAATCTCTGCTCTGCTGTATGTTTCTTGCTTCTTCATGGACATACCGATATTTGCTGCATGTTCTGGTAAACATATGTAGCTTAGCTCAAACATAGTAGCTCTTTCTAGAACTTTCCTGATATCTTCTTCTTGCACATTCACAACTCTTTCATCTATAGCTCGTGCATTGCCGTTCTCATCTCAGTAGATGTCATACTCATCTTTCTTTTCCCAATGGAAAATTCTTCTGCCATTAGCATCATAAGCTATCTGTCCAAACTCTACGGTACCGTCTATCAGTAGTGGGTTTATCCAATCGGTTGATTGTGGACTTCCCGAACTAAAAGGATCACAGGTACAAAACTGGTTCACCCCTGGAATGGTGTCGATCGCTGCATGTCTTCTGGCGTCGATCGATTTTTGATGTTTTGGAGTGTAAAGATCATTGTGGATCTGCACGTTCTTCTGTTCCTCTCTGTCGCTCGATGCATGTATGCGAGCGTCGATCGATGGTTGTTGTGCAAATAGAGCTCCTGATCCAGTAGCCATAACAAGGGAATCTGCCACATCCTCCTTTGGTATGTTTAGAATGATGCAGATGAGAAGTGTCGAGTATCATGGAATTTTCCACATGCAAATCGATGTCTTGCGGCTTCTCCCTCTTAACTTCATGCCAAAAAGCATCATCAATCAATGCATTGACGTGGTGCTTTTGTCCAACCTCCATTTTCTCCTTGATCAAGCTCTCATGTCTCCTAATGGTTTCACTTGTTTGCATCACTTCTCCAGTTTCTTCACATGGGTGCTGAGGTTTTCGAATTTGGTATTGAGGTTGAGGTACATGCAATCTATCTTTCCAATGAAATCTACAGTCATCTTCTGTTGTCTCTCTAAAACTTTGTCAACCATTCCTTCAATCTTGCTTTCCTAAGATTTTGGAGGAGGATTCTTGTAGTAGGAAGATCCATAAGTCATGTTGTTGTTGAAGGGCCTTCGCTGTGGGTTCTGATTAAAGTTACTCCTTTGACCATTCCTATAGGATTTCCTTTTAAAACTTGGATTCCCTTGTTTCTGGAAACCGTTTCCTTCGATGTAGTTCACATCTTGTTCTTCAGTCTCATCTTCTCTGGACTCTATCGCTCCTACTTCTGAAAAAGTAACTTGCTTCTTGAGAAATTTCTTAACACTGTGCAGTTTTGCCTTGACTTCTTCAATTTGCTCCTTGCTCATAGCTGGGGTTGATTTCCTCTTTTCAAAGTCTGTGTTCTTGGTAGCGCTGCTGGATGCCAGATTCTCAATCAGTCTAGTAGCTTCTTCAAGGCTCATGGTGCTAAATTCTCTTCACTAGTCGTGTCCAAAGCCATCTGATACTGCAATCCAATATCTCTGAAGAAAGTGCTAAGAAGATGCACTTCATTAAACCCGTGATGTGGACAGTCTCTCTGGTATGACTTGAATATAATCCATGAGTTTCTGAAAGACGCTGAAGGATCTTGTGAAAAATAGCAATCTTGCTCCTCAAGTCTTCTGCTCTCGTGTCATCAAGGAATTTACGCAAGAAAAAGTTTTTGATGTCAGTCAAGGATGTCAGAGATCCTGGTGGTAGCTGCATAAGCCAAATATGAAGCTTCTCCAGCAAGTGAGTACTTGAAGAGCTTAAAAAAGAGATAGTCCTCAGGGACTCCATTAGATTTAATAGTAGTCATAAGATCCTCAAATCACTCCAGATGATCCATAGGATGCTCATGTCGCAATCCATGGTAAGGCGTATGCACTATAAGTCCGAAGAAAGCGAGCTTGATTTCAAAATCGTTTCTCTAAAAAGCTGGAGGATGAATGGCGGATTTGTTGGCGTAGAACTGGTCTGGACGGTTGTAGTCAGCCAGTGTTCTCTGAGCAGCTTGGGAATTAGCTTCAGTTTGAGTTATTATAGCATTTGCTTCTGCTTATATATCAGAGATTACTGCTCCCTGATCGTTTATCTTTTGACTTCTGCACTACACAGGTGACCGTTGAGATCACGCAAGTCTCCATTCTCAATCTTAACCACTAAAATAGGTGCAACCATCTAAACTTGTCTGCTGTCGTTGATCGATGCGGGTAAGTGTTCATCGATCGATGTTGTGTAATAGACGTTGGTCGATGCTCAAGTTTGGATGTCAATCGATGCTATTCGTGAAGAGGTGTTGGTCGACGCTGAGTAGATACCATCGATCGACGCTTGTTGTCTTTCTTTGCAGATTGTACGTTCGAGCTTATGTGGGTCTTAGAATAGTAGTTCTTGTCTTTTGTTTCTCCTGGTACTCTGTTTCATGTACCTGAGAAACAAAGAAAACAAAACTTAGTAACTTGAAAGTAAAAACAAACCTAGACTAAATCCTAGAAATTAAATCTAATGGCGATAAATGCTCCCCGGCAACGGCACCAAATTTGACACGGTGTGTTTATTGTTCTAGCAGTGTGTAAATAGCCTAAGCAATTAACTGTCAAATTAACTCTTAATCCTTACACACAAAACAATACTCTTGCCAAGAGAGATCATGTGTAGTACTTAAGGATCGAATCCACTGAGAGAAATGACACACAATAGATTTCTTATTTCTAAAGACTAAGCTAGGTAGATATATATATATCAATAGTATTTAATTGATTTAAGGAAATATTCCTTATTAGAAGGTGTAGATGTAATATGGAAATATGTTAATAACGTAAATATGGAAATATGCTAATAACTTAAATATGGAAATATGCTAATAACGTGAATATAGAAATATGATATTAAGCTAACTAGATGCAACTGTAAATATGCTAGATCTAGGGTTTCAAGCCTAATGGATTATAGGGAATAGGAAGCATGGAAATGTAAATATTCTAGAGCTCAAATATTAACTATTCTGACCTTTTTAACTTCAACTCTCGTATGCGAGCAAAAGGAAAGACCATCGATCGACGGACAAGGCTGATGTCGATCGACGGTGAAATCAGAAGGAAGTGTGAACAAGATTTGATATATTCACCAAGCTAATTATACCAGCTCTCGCATGTGCCTAACAACCAAGTTCAATAGATTTTATATTGGCACAGAACCTACTCTCGTAGTCGTCCATGTCCTACTTTCGAGATCCTCGTTAGCTACTCTAGAATGCAAGCATTAAGCACAACTCAATTGATGGATATTAACTTTAACCTAGCAATTCTACTTTTGGGCTTTACCCACAACGGAGGAGCCGCCCCGTATGGCCTTGCCATTGAACCTCTCTTCCCGTGTGACTAGAAATGTTCAGTGACAACCTCTCAATTGTCATTGGCCAATTTATTTCTAGTGGTAAGTGCTTTCAGCCAGTTCTCTACACATCCACTCGCAATCGTCCCTACCGTCGTAAAATAAGAGCACCCGGCTTTGCCCCGTTCTTCACACAGTGAATAAGGGCTTAGGATGGTCATTCTGGGCAGGGAACTCAGAGAGAGTTCGGCAGGAAGGGAAGGAAATGCTTCTTGGCCAAGAGAGGCTTCTCGCTGCAAATGATTGCTATTATTCAGCTCTAAATCTAGTTGATAACTACTAAGACATAATTAGAGTAAGAATAATAATCTTAATATAATGCATAGATAAAATAATGGAGTTCCAATGAAAGTCTTTGGAAGGAGTTATGAATCTTCTCCTTAAAAACTCTAAAACTATAATAGAATGCTTGTGCACCCTTCGCACACGCACCCCTTGCTGCCCCCTTTTTTGGTGTCATACATAAAGTATAACTATACAACCCTAAAATCTAGGTCAAAACTCGTCTAGGAGTAATCTTGTAATCTTGTGCCTTGTCTTTAATTTGGGCTTGGGATTGGCTGTCTGTGAATTTGTCATCGATCAATGTCATGTGATCAGCATTGATCGATCTTGGTCTTGTACCGTCAGTCGGTGACAAGGTTGTGTCGTCGATCGACGACTATCTTGTACTTCGACTCTCTCAATGATCAGCTACAGATTATTCTCTTCTAAATGCTCCAAAAACTCCAAGTATCTCCATATATCTTCATAATGTACCTTGACCTGTAAATAACTCAAAACATAGCCTTGACATACATAATAGACCCCAAATAATACTTATAACATGGCCTAAAACTGGTAATAAATAGGATATATCATTATACTTCATTAGTTGTGTGCTTGCCCTGGCTGGGTGGAAAGTTTGTATGCAAAGTTCCACGATCTTTTAGTCAAGAAAAGGTTCCATGGTTTGTTTTTTGATTAATTTTGCTGAACCTCCTGCCTTTGACTCTTCCGCCTCTTGTTTTTTTATTTCTTTTCGGCTCTGGCTCTAGCTCCAACTTTGTCTCCATGTCCGGCTGCTGAGAGGATTTTTCGGGAGCCATGACAGTTTTTCTTTTCAATAGATGAAACATGGGAGCAATCAAAACGTGAGAAGAATAATAAAAATAGGAAGTACTCAAGAAACAATAGAAATCATAGCAAAATAAATATTTGATGTCAACTCTCTCTTTAACTCAAGTCAAAATCAAGAGTTCAAGAAATCAAGAAAGACCGCGACTTAGAACAAAACTACAGGTTAAAGAGGAATGAATGTAAAAAAGGTTATAGAGCAAAACTGTGAAAGCGACTCATAAATGATTAAAAACAATCAAAGAAGTGAGTCTTACTTGTACGTCTTTTCCATGTGTCTGCAGTAGCAAAAGAACTTCTTCGAATGTGTTTATGTGCACTGTTGCTTCTATGAATTCCCCATAGTCTATTGTTCCGTTACCGTCCACACAGCCTATTAAAAACAGGAAAAATCAGATATAAGGATAGCATATAAGAGAAAAAAAACTTTCAGCTCCTTCATGTGTATAGTAAGTGGAAATTCGGGAGTTGCGCAAAAAAAAAGTAGGTGGAAATCGGGACAACGACAAAAAATAAAGTAGTTCAAGTTCCTTCCTTCCATGTAAGAAGCACAAACGTATTGTTAGATACTTGGAGTACAATATACCAAGTGTTTCTTAAAAAACTGAAAATGAAGCAGAATAACGTAGGGATTCCAAGGAAAGTTAAAAGTCAACAATAAAAGTATTTTGTCTGCAAATATTAAATGAGAGCAACACTGAAAGTTAAAACAAAAACAAAGAACCCTTAGTAGAAGATCAAACACAAAAAGAGAAAGATAAAAAAGCCTAAAATACATTGATATATTTATGCAAAGTCAGCTCATATCTAGACACTTAACTATACTATACAGAGAATGTGAAATAGTTGAAGACAACATAATATTTAGTTTGCAAATGGATCAA
This sequence comes from Moricandia moricandioides, assembly GCA_905132885.1. Taxonomy (NCBI): domain Eukaryota; kingdom Viridiplantae; phylum Streptophyta; class Magnoliopsida; order Brassicales; family Brassicaceae; genus Moricandia; species Moricandia moricandioides. Next base: position 163,501 of record CAJHQQ010000217.1, on the reverse strand, counting down.
GACTCACTGTGTGGTTGTTATTTCTGTTGGACCAATATATTTGGTAAACTATAAAAAAAATGAGATGAGCTACTTAAAACTCAAACAGCCAAAATTAATAAATGCGAAGGGAGTCTCCCACATCGCATATAAGAAGAGAAGTTGTGACATATATATATTATCACACTCTCACTTGTTTAAATGGCTGAGAGGAATGGAGGGCCCCTATGTGCACGTCGCTGCCGCCGACCGGCCGGCTCGGCTCGGCGTGGGCTTGAGTTTGAGTTTGGGTTTGGGTTTGGGCTTGGGTAAATGTGGCTCCAGAACCACTAAAAGATGTTCTTTTTGGACCCAGATAAGTCCAACGTTTTGCCATTTTAATTCCAAAAAACATCATGACGTTTGTGTTTTAAACGACGCGTAGTTCGTCCAAAAACGACAATAATTTTATCTGCTCGAAATTGGATCAGATCGAGTCAACAGAAGAGAGATCTTGCAGAGAAAGTTTCTTAACGCACCACTCCCGAGATTTTCGCTACCGTTTCGAAAACCCGCTCCATTACTCTTCTTTATAAACTCGTCTACTCCTTCCTCATTTCTTAACGTTTTTAGAACGAAAACCAGCAATCTCCCAGCGTAAGTCTTAGAGAGTGTTTCGTAGATTCTTAGTTCGTAGGGACGTTCACGGGTAAAGCGTGAATGGTCTATCATGGTTGTATATTGGGCTCTATTTCGTACAAGTCTGTCTCGCTACATAGCGAATATTAAGAGTTAAGGAAAGAGATTCGTCTCGACTCCATGGTCTAATTCTAAACTTTTTTCATATTTGTTTTATCTCGTCTTTTGAATCGAATATTTCCTTAACACCGCTTTATTTATATTGTGTATATCGATTCGATTTTTCGGCTTCTACAGTCTTAACTCTTCATCGCTTCTGTTACATATAAGCTTTAATCGGATTGATCTTAATACGTTTTTATAAAACGATTTCAAGGATATATAAAAGGTTTATTTTTTTATGTTGAAACGGTGCTTGCGATTTGTTTTACACACTTCTGCGAAACGTTTCTTGCTTATCTGAAAACGGTTTGCGTTTTGCTCAGTAGCACTTCTGCGAAACGTTTATTGCTTATCTGAAAACGGTTAGCGTTTTGCTCTGTAGCTCTATCGCGAAACGTTTTTTTTTGTTACATGAATCATAAAAAAAGTTATAAAAACGATTTGTTTCCACAATAGCTTTCTAAAACGAGTTTGTGAAACAATCTACAAGTCTACACAAACGGTTTCTGCGAACGCTTTTAAGCGAGTTTGAAAAAAAGTTTTTCAGACTTATATCGATATGATTTGGTGGTTTGTAACGATTTAAGCGATCTACTAAAAACACCAAAAATGACAATCAATTTTAAACTATTATTTATTTGAAATAATATGTTATTTGTTGATTGGAGTCTAATCCGCTTTCATGTTTTCTCAACAAAAAAATGATGGATCTTAACAACACCCCCATTAACACCACCATTGATACGCAAACTCCACTCAACGGTGCTCAAAGTGATGCAACTATGGCAACTGTTGATGCAACAGCAAAAACCGCTGCAACAATGATACCTACCCTTCCAGTGCAAAATCTTGCTGATGAAACCACGCTCCGTAGCGTGTTCGGTGTTGGTCTCTATCAAATGGGTGCTATTCAAGGAACCACAAGTGCTCCGGTTGTAGTTCAAACTCCTCCGACTGTACCAAGCTTATTTCACTCAAGGATTAATGCTAGACAAGTTTGATGGCAAAGGCTTCAAAACGTGGCAAAAGAAGATGATGTTCTTCCTCACAACAATGAAGCTGGATAAACTCACCCAGGAGGACAAGCCCCTTGTCCCTTACGGGATTGATGATGTGTACACTCTTGCAAGTGTTGAGTCGCCTTATTGACCTATTGTACCAAGTCTACTGTGAGATTCCCACGTCGAAAGAGCTATGAAGATCACTGGACAAGAAGTACAGAGGTGAAGACGTTGGATGTCAAAAGTATGTGGTTGCAAAATTTCATGACTTCAAAATGGTGGATTCAAAACCCATCATGGATCAGGTGGAAGCGTTTCAGCTCATTGCCATGAAATTGCTGTTGAAGGAATGTCCATCTGTGAGACATTCACAACTCTCAGCTTCATCCAAAAGCTTCCTCCAAGCTATGCAGAATTCAAGAACTACCTGAAGAACAAGAAGAAGAAGATGGGACTCGAAGATCTCATTCAGAGCCTTCAGATGGAAGCCAGGAAACGAAATGATGACAAGTTTCTCCAAGCTATAGAGCATAGTGTCAACGTGGCTGAAATGAAAGGTAAAGGAAAGGCAGTTGCCTGATCTCCTGCAAAGCCTTCCAAAACAGCTGCAAATTTGATGGCTTCTGGTCCAAACTTCAAGAAGTAAGGCATTGAGATCAAGGAAAATGTGGAGAAAATCAAGGAAAAATGTCACTTCCACAACAAAGTTGGTCACATGATTGCTGAGTGTCGCAGCAAGATCTGAGATGAGAAGGCTCAGGCGAATCTCACTAAATAAGATCTCGTTGCAGTGGTGATTGAAGTCAACATGGTTGAAAGCAACAACCCTAAGGAATGGTGGTATGAAACTGGTGCCACCACCCATATTTGCTGATAGGGCGATGTTCAACACCTACCAGAAAAGCAAGACACAGGAGAAGTTGTTCATAGGGAACACTGCAGTCTCAAAGATTGAAGGCCGCGACAAGGTGGTTCTGAAGATGATATCTGGACGTGAAGTCACTCTGCAGAATGTGAAGTATGTTCCTGACAAGAGGAAGAACCTGGTCTCGAGAACCTTGCTCAGCAAGAATGGATTCATCACAACTCTTGAGGTGAACAAGCTCGTGATTAAGAAGAATGGGATTTATTTGGGAAAATTGTATGTTAAGGATGGACTGGTCAAGATGAATGTAATGACAGTTCTTCCGAAAATTGTAGCTCCAAAAGTTTCAATGAATAAGAAAGAGCAAGTTGCTTACTTGGTTGAGTCTTTTAATATATGGCATGAAAGATTAGGCCATGTAAACTACAAATCAATACAAAGATTAATGAATCAAAATTTAATTCCAAAATGCAAAACAAGTAAACAAAAATGTGAAGTATGCGTACAGGCTAAACTCACAAAAATTCCCTCACCTAGTGTTGAAAAAACTAACAAACCTCTAGATTTAATTCACACAAATTTAAGTGACTTAAAATACATACAAACTAGAAGTTGGAAAAAGTATTTTGTGACCTTATAGAGGACTACACAAAATATTTTATGTATATTTATTATATAGCAAAGATGAAACCTTAGAAAAATTCAAAGAATTTAAACTTGAGGTTGAAAATCAGCTTCAAACAACTATTAAAATAGTTATAAGCGACAGAGGAGGCGAGTATGATGGTTCATTTAATGCATTTTGTAAAGAACATAGAATAATTCATCAAACTACAACTCTTTATTCACCAGAATCTAATGGAGTTGTTGAACGCAAAAATCAAACTCTAAAATAGATGATGAATGCAATGTTGCAAGAATTTGAGTTACCCCAGAACATGTGGGGAGAAGCTTTTCTTACTACTAATTATATCTTCAATAAAATTCCACAAAAATATGGCAAAACTCCATATGAACTATGGAAATGTAATTTACCTTCGTATAAATACATCAAAGTGTGGGGGTGCTTGGCAAAATTTGTGGTACCGCCACCAAAGAAGGTCACTATTAGACCTAAAACACTGGATTGCATCTTCATCGGATATGTAAATAATAGTAGTGCATATTGCTTTCCGGTACATAAATCTGAAATATCATATATTCATGAAAATACATTAATAGAATCAAGAAATGCATCTTTCTTCGAAAAATGTTTTCCTTGCAAGGAAAAACAAGGTACAAAACGAACTCGACAAGAAAGAGACGACCACAATGTTTCAGAAACTGAGACAAATGTTGAAATTTCTGTTAATGATATTTCAAAAAATGAAAAAGATGAACCTCGAAGGAGGAAAAGAGCTCGAAAGAAAAAAATCTTTTGGTGAAGATTTCTTAATGGCATTTTTAGTAAAAAATGATCCAAAAACTATGGCAGAAGCCATGGCTTCACCAGAGGCTCCATTTTGGAATGAAGCTGTGAGAAGTGAATTCGACTCTATCATGCAAAATTATACATGTTATATAACGAATTTACCACCTGGCTGCAAAACATTAGGGAATAGATGGATAATGAAACGAAAACTAGGCTTGTAGTTCAAGGATTCCGACAGAAAGAAAGTCTTGACTATTTTGACACATATTCTCCAATAACGAGAATAACCTCAATAAGACTGATGATAGCAATCGCAGCTTTAAGAGACCTAGAAATCCATCAAATGGATGTAAAAACCGCATTCCTAAATGGTGATTTAGGAGAGGAAATTTACATGAAACAACGTGAGGGTTTTATTATTCATGGACAGGAAACCAAAGTATGTCGACTTGTAAACTCACTTTATGGGCTTAAAAAAACTCCTAAACAATGGCATGAAAAATTTGACAATACAATAATGTCAAATGGTTTCAAAATTAATGAATGTGATAAATGCATATACTATAAAAATACCCGAAATGCGTATGTTTTGCTATGTCTTTATGTAGATGATATGATCATTATTGGAAACAATATAGATATCATCAATCAAACAAAAAACATGCTGAAAGTCAAATTTGAGATAAAATATATGGGACTAGCAGATGTAATTCTTGGGATTAAAGTCAAAAGGAATTATCTTAACTCAATTTCATTATGCTCAAACAATATTAGAGAGATTTAAAAATTAGTCTAATAGTACGGCAAAAACTTTGTTAGATCCTCAAATGCACTTGACAAAGAATTCAGGTGAAGCGGTTTCACAAAACTAGTATGCACGAGTGATCGGAAGTCTCATGTACTTGGCAAATTGTAGAAGACCAGATCTAGCACATGCAGTAAACGTACTTAGTCGATATACAAGTAATCTAGGACATACACACTGGAAAGGTATAACGAGAGTACTTAATTACTTGCGGTACATCAAAGATTTTGGGCTTCACTATGGTAAAGAACCAGCAGTATTAGAAGGATACAGTGATGCTAACTATACGCATACATTGTAATAGTCAATCAACTATAGCTCGGGCTCAGAATAATCTCTACAATGTTAAATCTCATCACATCAGAAGACGAAATAAGACCATTAGAAAACTTATGTCAAATGGTATAATCATAATAGATTATATCAAATCGGCAGACAACCTAGCGGATCCATTAACTAAAGGTTTGCCACGAGATATTGTTGCTAAATCATCAAAAGGAATGGGTTTAAAGCCTATAACGAATGAGGATGCTTAATTGCAACCCTACCTATCATGACTGGAGATCCCAAGACGTAGGTTCAATGGGAAAACAAAATCAAACAAAATCTACCAAAAGCACTCTGAGACAAAGAAGTATCTTCCCAACCCCTAAAATGATAAAAGTGCTAATGTGAGAAGGATAAGAATATGTTTTTAATGATTCCATAGCTTCTAAAGCGGAGTATTACTCAATACTTTTCATTGTCAATCACCTAATGAGTGTGAAAGGAGGCCGTTTCTAGGAGAATGAATACAAGGCTATATTCTCTAAGTTCACTCATGAAAACCAGGAATAGTTCAGGGCCACAATGAACACAATAGAGAACTAAGTTCTATGAGAAAATGAAGTTGCGTTATGCATGTTGTCTCGGTCTACATAAAACACTGGTTAGTTCAAGACATCATGTTCACCTTCTGGTAAAGTAAATCCGACAAATATTAACTATGAGTGGTTCAAGGCTTAAAAATGTCACCAACTCAAACAAAATGAATTTTTCGCAAACACTTTCAATAAGTCTGTATAGTCTAGTCAAGACTAGAATAAGTATAATATATCCAGTTTATTGAGTCTGCATTTAGTCTGCATATGTTTAAATTCATTTCTATTCATGTGGGGGATTGTTGGACCAATATAATTGGTAAACTTTAAAAAGAAATGAGATGGGCTACTTAAAGCCCAAACAGCCAAAATTAATAAATGTGAAGGAAGTCCCACATCGCTTGTAAGAGGAGAAGTTGTGATATATATATGTGTGTGTGTGTGTGTGTGTGTGTGTGTGTGTGTGTGTGTGTTATCACTCTCACACCTGATTAAATGGCTCCGAGGAAGGGAGGGCCCCCACGCGCGCGCCGCCGCTGCTGTCTGGCCGGCTCGGCTCGGCTCGGCGTAGGCTTGGGCTTGGGTAAATATGGCTCCAGGGCCACTAAAAATGTTCTTTTTGGGCCTAGTTAAGTCCAACATTTTTCCATTTTAATTCCAAAAAACATCATGAGGTTTGTGATTTAAACGATGTGTAGTTCGTCCAAAAACGACAAGAAGTTTATTTGCTCCAAATTGGATCAGATCGAGTAAACAGAAGAGAGATCTTGCGGAGAAAGTTTCTCAACGCACCACTCCCGATATTTTCAAGAGATTTTCGCTACCGTTTCGAAAAACCGCTCCAATACTCTTCTGTATAAACTCATCTACTCCTTCCTCATTTCTTAACGTTTTTTAGAACGAGAACCAGCAATCTCTCAGCGTAAGTTTTAGAGAGTGTTTCGTAGATTATTAGTTCGTAGGGACGTTCACGAGTGAAGCGTGAATTGTCTATCATGGTTGTATCATGGGCTCTATTTCGTACAAGTCTATCTCATTACGGAGCGAATATTAAGAGTTAAGAAAAGAGATTTGTCTCGACTCCATGGTCTAATTCTAAACGTTTTTCATATTCGTTTAATCTCGTTTTTTGAATTGAATAGTTCCTTAATGTCGGTTTATTTATATCGTGTGTATCGATTCGGCTTTTCGGCTTCTACAATTTCCACATATATAAAAGGACGGGGCGTTGAGTGAGCGACTGTCCATTTAGCATCGTCATGTGGCCAACGACATCTACATCATTGGCTGGGAATAAGTTGCAGTTAAATGGCGCCTTCAAATGTCTATAACTACGCAGATAAGCAATCAAATTGAATATGATTTGAAAGTTGTAAAACCTTACCATAAGGTCACCCCTAAGTCCATAGTTGGCTTCAAAATCTTCATGTAAGTGGATCCTAAACTTACATGCGTCAATAGGGAGGCACATGTGGTCAAGATCGGAGAGGATATATTGATTTTAATTTTGGTTTTTACTTAAATCTTATTTCATAATTATTTATGTTGAAAAATTTAATCTTTATGTTTTAAAATTTACCAAAGATAACTAACAAAGCATTTAGATTTAAATATAAGGAAAATTTCATTTCTACAATAAGTTTGATACTACTTTTTAAATTTATCTTTAAGTAATGACTATTTTCAAAAATAATTTATTTTTTTGATAAAAATAAACTTAATTAATTTTTATAAATATTTATAAAAAAAATTAGAAACTCAACCTCACCCTTTTAACACTAAATTCTAAACAATAATCACTAAATTGTAAACTCAAATGTTAATATATTTTTGATAGTGAGTATTTTTGCAAAGTGGTACTTAATGTATGTTATTCTTAGCAATTTTTCTTAATTCTATTTTTATTTTATGATTGAACTGAATTTTGTTGAATATGATTGAAACCAGTGGAACTATAATGATCCATGATCCAAAAAATAATTGGTTTAGTTGCCCACTAGATTTTAGAATTCTCTAGACATTTTTGCAAATTGATTTCACATATGTCATCTCTATAATCATTTTCATTATAATAATGACATAGCAACCTAGAAATGATGACATAACTTATAAATAAATATGATATGGACTATTACATTTAATTTTGAAACATATATTTGGTAAACTTTATAAAATATGGTAATAATTCATCATTAGAATAAATATATTCAAATATGACATTAAATAATATAATTTTAAAAATAAAAAAAAATATTTTAGAAATTTCGAACTATTTTTAATAGATAATTTTCAGAATTATAAAATTTTATAGCTCAAAAATATTTTCAAAATTTTTTGAAATTTTTAGTAACTAGCAAATTTTAATTGTAGTATCTTTGGTGTTATTTATATATATAAAAAATTTAGAAATATTGTATAGTTTTACTTTTTTAAAATTATAAAATTGTATCAATTTTTAAATTTTATATAACTTAATTTAATAATTTTTAACCAAAAATTGATAAAAATATATCACCGATTATAATTTTAAATATATACATATCATAATTTTATGTTTAATCAATTCACAAATTATATTAAAATACTGGTAAGAAAAGAATGAACATTAAAAATATTAACAAATTCTACTTTTAAATATAAATAAATTTAACTTTTTGCTCGTGCACATGATTCAAAAAACACTTAGTCATTGATAAAATTAAAGAATGAGAAATTGCTAAAAATAACTCAAAACTTGATTTCAAATGCAAAAGTGTACTCCAAATTCAATCAAATAAAACAGTAACTCAAAAGACTAATGAAAATACAACAAACTCCTTGTGACCAAACAAAAAAATTGTATTCAATTTTACCATAATAATTTTTTCGCGTGAGAAGTCTTCTATGCAAAAGTGTACTCCAAATTCAATCAAATAAAAAAGTAACTCAAAAGACTACTGAAAATACAACAAACTCCTTGTGACCAAACAAAAAAACTGTATTCAATTTTACCATAATATTTTTTTCGCGTGAGAAGTCTTCTTATAGAAGACTTCCCTGTAAGTCTTCTGAGGAAGACTTCTTTAGAAGTGTTCTCAAACAATAAATCTTAAAAATAATTTATAAAATTTATAAAAAAATATTTAGATGAAGGGAAAATAGAAATCATGTAACCACAAACATTTATAAATGATGTAAATTTATACTAATTAAAATTGAATTGTTTTCAACCTAGATGATTTAATGTGGAATGAGTCATGATATTCATTGGTTTATGGTTTAGTAACATATGTTATAGTATTGTAGGTAGTTTTAGGCGTAGATTTTGAAATCTTATCTTTTTAACTTTTTATTTTTTGAACTTGACAAATATGTGTTAGTGATCCTCTAATAAGATGATTTTAAACACTTTCTAAGTTTATTTTATGTTTGAGGAAGTGTTTTTTGGTTAGTTAATTGATTTTAGGGTTTCAGAAGACTTCCAAAAGACTTCACGGGAAGTCTTCTAACATATAATGCAGTAGAAGACTTCACGGAAGACTTCACATAAAACTCTACAATTTTCCCGCTTGAATTTCAGTGAAATTCAAATTCCCGCCTAAAGGTGAAGTCTTCCAGAAGTCTTCCGTGAGTCTTCCAGTAGTCTTCCAAAAGTCTTCCAGAAGTCTTCTCTGAGAAGAATTCCCTGTAGGTATTTTCCAGAAGACTTCTCTAGAAGTCTTCTCAAACAATAAATCTTAAAATAATTTATAGAATTTAGAAAAAAAATATTTATATGGAGGAAAAATAGAAATCATATATCTCTAAACATTTTTAAATGATGTAAATTTATATCAACAAAAATTGAATTTTTTCAACCTAAATGATTTAATGTAGAATGAGTCATGATATTCATTGGTTTAGGGTTTAGTACATATGTTATAGTATTGTAGGTAGTTTTAGGGGTAGATTTTGAAAGGGTTTATTTGTGAAATAACCAAAGAAAAGGGAAATTAGAATTGTAGCAAGAAGGTAGAGAGAGATAGGAAGAGAAAAGAGGAGAGAGAGGAGGTTTTTGGTTAGTTAGTGAATTATAGTTTTTTTGTTGGTTATATGGCCTAATTTCCCATTTTTAAATCTTATTTTTTTAACTTTTTATTTTTTGAATTTGACGAATAGTTGTTAGTGATCCTCTAATAAGATGATTTTAAACACTTTCTAAGTTTATTTTATGTTTAAGGAAGTGTTTTTTGGTTAGTTAATTGATTTAGGGTTTCGGAAGACTTCCTAGGATGTCTTCTAACTTCTCGAAGACTTCCTTGAAGACTCCGAACTAGAAGACTTCCCGGAAGACTCTGAGAAGACTTCTCGAGAAGTTTTCTAACTACTGGAAGACTTCCTGGAATACTCCGAGAAGACTTCTCAAAAAGTCTTTCAAACCAAATCAGAACTTAATTTATATTCAATTTGAAATTAACCGGAAAAAAACAAAATATATTTAACCTAACCTGATAATTAACTGTACATATAAATAGTATTTTTCACTATTTTTTTCACTTCTCGGTGTTTCAAAAAAGACTTCTTAAGAAGTCTTCTATGTTTAGCTAGAAACATTAATAAACATAAAAAATTTGTAACCTCATAATTATCATCATTTTAGTTATGAATTTCACTCAGGAGCCCCAATATTGACTAATACACATTAATTAACAAGAAAATATTAAAAGTTCGTTTTGAGTTTTGAGTTTTGAGAAAATTGATGTTTAATAAAGATTGACGTAGAAGACTTCCAGAGAAGTCTTTCGTTTATGTCATTTTTACAATTGCAAATTTACGAATGAAGACTTCTCTGAAAGTCTACTCTACAAAAGACATCTTGAGAAGTCTTCCTTTGTAAATACTGGTTTACTTTTGAATTTGAAAAATTCTCGAAATTCCCAGAGAAGACTTCCCTAGAAGTCTTCTCAGATAAACATGTTGGTTTTGCAATTGACAGAAATTTGACTTATGTAGAAGAAGACTTCCCTAGAAGTCTTCTAGCGTAAGACTTCTAGGGAAGTCATCTTTTTTTATAACATGAAGTCTTCTCAGCGTCGCTAGGATTCTGCCTGGGTTACTTTTGTAATTGAGAATTAATAGTAAGACTTCTCGAGAAGTCTTCTGGCGGAAGACTTCTTAAGAAGTCTTCTCTCGTTACCAAATGTTTTACCATAAGACTTCTTAAGCAGTTTTCTACCGGAAGACTTCTCATTAATATTTAATGTTTTGCTATTAATTCTCAATTACAAAAGTAACCCATGTAGACTTCTGGCGACGCTGAGAAGACTTCATGTTATAGAAAAGAAGACTTTCCTAGAGGTCTTCTCATTAATATTTAATGTTTTGCTATTAATTCTCAATTACAAAAGTAACACAGGCAGACTTCTGGCGACGCTGATAAAACTTCATGTTATAGAAAAGAAGACTTCCATAGAATTCTTTCGCATGAAGACTTCTAGAGAAGTCTTCTACAGAAGTCAATTTTCTAACAAATTTCGGTCAATTGCGAAACCAACCTATTTTATCTGAGAAGACTTCTAGAGAAGTCTTCTCGATTCTTCTTGTTTTTTGTAATCAAAGTAAAGTTAGAAGACTTCTAGGGAATTCTTCTAGTCAAAACACGCAAAAGGTCAATTGCAAAACTAACTTATGCATTGACCAGAAGACTTCTCTAGAAGTCTTCTTTGCGAACAGATCTGAAAAAAATATCGAGTTCATACCTTGGATCATCAGATGACTTGCTTAAGCTTCTCCAAGCATGCAGAACTCCAATACTCAAGCTACCAATCCGTTAATGACCCAGATACATGAGGTTCGGCGTCTCTATGAACATTACAAAGTTTGGAATAAAAATCTTGGGTTTTTTGGATAATTGTTTAAGGAAAGTGAAATAGATGTGGTTTGAGTGCACAACAAATGAGATAGCAAGAGAAAAAATCGTTTTTTTGCCATTAAGACCTTCAAATTGGTTGTTCATGGTAATTAAGGGATTGATGGCAATGATAATATTGTAAATATTTGGTGAAGATGAGGATGATAAAATAAAAGACTTATTTAAAATATACAATGGCATTTTCGTGAATAACTCTAAAAAACTAGGGCGAATAAGGCAAATGAAAGTTCCAAAAAATGATGGGTTAGTTTTGCATTTAACTTCAAATTTTGAGTCACTTTTGCAAAACACCCAATAAAAATTTTTGCAAAAATATGAAAACAATTAAGTATCTTTGTTACCTTAGTATAAAACCAACCTTAATTTATGTTTATAGTATAATATTTATCATAATCCCAAAATTAGTAACTCATTAATCAAATGAAATACAATTTCTAATTACTTTTGATATTAAAAATTGAAGTAAAAACAAATAAAACAGAAAAAGGCTCAAAATTTTGACAATTAAATTACTTAAATAATTTATTTTATTTTTTAAATAAAAAATAAACTATTTAGATACTTTAAACAACAGTGAAATTAGTTTAAATATTTGACAAGTAAATAATTAAATTACTTGAATTTTTTTTTTTACTTTTTTGACAAGAAAATTGTTGAAACAAGTTTTAAGAAAGTACAAAGATTTCCAAATTTTTATAACAAAGTTTCAAAAATATGGTTAATCTTATCCATAAATGTAGCTTCTGCACTGTGTAGAGAACATACAACTAATCTATATGCAGATTCTACCATATAAAAATTTTTGAGTTGTGTCTAGATTTTGTATTCATAGAACTTTAAAATTTCTCAGTATAGTAAAAGTCGTATAAAGAATAAATGTAGCTACCTTTAGAATGTGAAGACTTCGCATTCCTTATATTTATAATTCTATTTAAAAGTAGACTATTGATTCTAAAGAAAGTAGAATAACTTGTTTAACCTGAAATTCAATTTTTACCAATATGACATCTTCTTTCCTAGAACATAATTAAAAAATTTAATATAATAACTTTTACAACCCGAAAAAGATTAAATTTGTGTATATGGATATTTCATCAATTGTTTGTATTTTATATTGTTTTTTACCCATAAAAATATTTAAATTATTAAATTCCATAAATAAAAAAGAGTATTTATGTCAAAAATGTGATGGAAAAGTTTTATAATACAGAGAAAAATTGTAAATTTTTGTTCATTTTGACAAATTTCCCATAAAATAATGCGAAATTCTTTCAAATAGTAATTTTTAAATTTTGTCACAAAATACCTCTCAGAAAAAAAATAACCAAAATAGATTTTTTTTATTTTGAAAATTTTAATATTTACTTTTAAAAAAAAATAAACCTCACTTAAAAAAAATTATTTTGATCATTTTTCTTTTAAAAAAAGAGGGTGGACGAATTATTTGCCCATGGGAACTATCATATAGCATCAGATCCCCACCAAACTATGATCTAGTGTCAAATTTCCATGATTTGAAAATTATAAAATTATTTCTCCATGTATTAATAATTTCGAATGTATTTCTCCCCGAATCGATACTTTGAAACTTAACTACCCATAGACCATGATTTTAATTGGTTTATTATTAATCAAATATTTTTAATCGGCTAGACTAAACCGAAATTCATTTAAAACAACTTTTATTAAAGAATGTTGTTTTTTCATTCTTGTTGAAATTTTAAAATATAGATTTCTTTTAACTTCAAGGAAGTTTTAGGTTTATATTTTTGTGTTTTCTAAAATTAAAAAAAAAAATTACATCAAGATTTCATTTTTCTAAAGTTTAATAAAATCACAATGAACAAATAATCTTGTTAAATTTGTATTTTTTTTTTGAAATTTGAAAGAAAAAAATTAAATTTTTATAAAAATATATGTCAAAAAAATCTAATTTTGTTGAAAATTTGATTTAGGTCAAAATTCAACAAAACATAGATTTTGACATATACTTTTATCAAAAATTAATATTTGCTTACAAATTTCAAAAAATAAAAACATTTAATAAGCTTATTTTTCGTTCTAATTTTATTAAATTTTGTAAACATAAAACCTTGATGTAACTTTTTATTTTAAATTTATAAAAAATGCAAAAATATTAAAAAGAATTAGGAAAGCTTTTTTGTATTCAAAAAAACTATATTTTGAAGTTTCAACAAGAAAATGCAAAATATTCTTTTATAAAAGTTGTTTAAAATGAATTTTGGTTTGATTTAATCGGTTTAAACTATTTGGTTAATAATAAACCAATTAAAAAATAATTTATTTGTAATTAAGTTTCGAAGTTCCGGTTTGGGAAGAAATACATTCAAAATTATTAATTTATGAAAAAATAAATTTATAACTTTCAAATTATAGGAATTTAATGCTAGATCATATTTGGGTGAAAATCCGATATATCTTGTGGGGAAATAGCTCATCCACACTAAAAACTACTTTTGACAAAATCTTTTTGTGAGGGATATCGTATTTCTCTTAAAAAAATACTAGCGTTTGACCCGCGCGCCCGCGCGGATGTTATTTTTGTGAATGTCTAATATTTTAATTAATTTGTTTGATATAATTGTATATATGACTTGAACTTAATATTCAATATCCATTATCCCATTCAAATCCCATCCGCTTCGAAAAATGGATATTCAGGGATCATGATAGTGATTTTACGGATTTGATTGATCCAAGTACAAATTCGAATAGTAAAATTTTAGGTCTGGGTATCGGATCTAAATATTAAATATTTAAAATTTATTTATAGTTATCTATGTATATAATATATACTTTTATATAAAATAACTAAAGTTTTAATTTTATTAAATTTTAATGATTTTAAGGTTTTTTAAATAATAATTTTAAATAGACTAAATAGATGCTTAATAATTAATTTTTTTAATTAAAAAAACATGTCCGGATATCAACGTGTATTTAGATTATAGTCCGAATATCCTAACCTCAAATATCCGTATCCAAATAACAATTTTATGAATCCGACGAATGAATATCCGAATCCGTATATCCTAGAATATGTATTATATGGTGATTAAATTCTTTAAATTTATAAATTACATAAGTTATTCTTATTAGATATATATATATCGTACAAATGATAATGCATTGTATTTTTTTTGTATATATAATCATTTATAATAAACATTAGTATGTATTTTAGTCATTAAATTGTTATGGAAAGTTACATGATTTTGTTATTGTAAATGAATAAGTTCATATTATAATCGATAATTATTGACATTGTTATTTTTTTTATAGTTCAAATATAGTTGGTAGCTTTTATGAATATGAATAAAAATAAAATTAATTTAATGTTATATATATGTATAATTTTTTTTTATTATAAAAATTTGGAAAGTACATATACATTTTTTATGCAGTCATTAATTTAAATGACAAAGATTGTTAATGGGCTTAGCCTAGATTTTTTTTTTTTCTTGTTAAGAATCAATGTTTATGTTTGGATACATGGATAATATCAGTGGCATTTTTTGTAAATATTATGTAAAATCAAGGGTTATTTTATATTTGTACTTTAGTTTTAATAAATTAGATTAGTATGTATTTTAGTCATTAAATTGTTATGGAAAGTTACATGATTTTGTTATTGTAAATGAATAAGTTCATATTATAATCGAAAATTATTGACATTGTTATTTTTTTATAGTTCAAATATAGTTGGTAGCTTATATGAATATGAATAAAAATAAAACTAATTTAATGTTATATATATGTATAATTTTGTTTTTATTATAAAAATTTGGAAAGCACATATACATTTTTTATGCAGTCATTAATTTAAATGACAAAAATTGTTAATGGGCTTAGCCTAGATTTATTTTTTTTCTTGTTAAGAATCAAGTTTTATGTTTGGATACATGGATAATATCAGTGACATTCTTTGTAAATATTACTAGCATTTGACCCGCGCACCCGCACGGATGTTATTTTTGTGAATGTCTAATATTTTAAACAATTGGTTTGATATAATTGTATATATGACTTGAACTTAATATTCAATATTTGTTATTCGATTCGGGTTCCCATCCGCTTTCGAAAAACGAATATCCAGAGATCATGATAGTGATTTTATGGATTTGATTGATCCAAGTAGATATTCAGATAGTAAAATTTAGGTCTGGATATCCGAATATTAAATATTTAAAATTAATTATAGTTATCTATGTATATTACATATACTTTTATATAAATACTAAATAAATGGTTAATAATTAATTTTTAATCAAAAAATATATGTTCGGATATCCGCGTGTATTCAGATTTTTAGTCAGAATATCCTAACCCCAAATATCTGGATCTGGATAACAATTTTACGAATCCGAAGAATGCATATCCGAATCCGTATATCCTAGAATACCCGAGATATTCGATTCGTCCTAGACCTAACTGTGTATTATATGGTGATTATTTTTTTAAAATTTATAAATTACATAAGTTATTTTTATTAGATATATATCGTACAAATGATAATACAGTGTATTTGTTTGTAAATGAATAAGTTTAAATTATAATCGAAATTATTAACATAATTTTTTTTATAGTTCAAATGTAGTTGGTAGCTTATACGAATATGAATAAAAATAAAACTAATTTAATGCTATATATATATATATAATTCTGTTTTTATTATATAAATTTGGAAAATACATATACACTTTTTTATGAAATCTTAAATTCCAATGATAAAGATTGTTAATGGGCTTAGCCTACATTTATTTTTTTCTTGTTAAGAATCAATGTTTAAATGTTTGGATGCATGGATAAAATCAATGGCATTATTTTTAAATATGAAGTAAAAATAAGAGTTATTTCATGTTTGTACTTCAATTTTAATAGATTAAATGTAAAATGAAAGGTTATTTTATATTTGTACTTCAATTTTAATATATTAGATATCCGCGCGACTGAAGCCACCGTCGTAAACGTGGCACGTGAAAGAACGCTGATCGATCTAGGACCATTGAGTTCAAACATTTCAAACAAATATAATATAAAAGTAAAAAGAAGAAGAAAAGAGTTTCCGTTACACATCTCTTTCCTCTCCTCTGAAATCCCTAAACTTCATCTTCTATCGTCGATCGATTTTCTCAGTCTCCAAAAATTCTCTTTCTTCCCGCCACCGCCGCATTTGTAATCCGTACAGATTCCTTTCAGGTAATTATATGTTGGATTTTCTAGGGTTTCTTTTTTAGGCTTTCTTGATTTTCGAATTGATTCGATTTTTCTGGTGATGGACTGTGGAAAATAGTGCTGCTGATAAGTTTCCTAATTTGATCTGAGTTATGTTGGATCTAACAGTCACTGTTGATTTTCGCGACTATCTTGAATCGGTGATGATGTGACACGTGAGCTTACCAAACTGATATATTAGAGAGTATATTAGATTAATATCAAACCTGCTTGCTTCATAAGTTTCTTGATTATGTGATGGACAAGGTTGGTCTAATCATTATATACAGTCTATGCGTAGAAAATGATGGGACTGCCCAGGACGCCGTCAAGTAAGATAAACAGGGTCTATCCATCTACACCTGGTGGCTCAAGAGTTACAGAGGAGAAGATACTTGTCACTGTCCGGATGAGACCATTAAACTCGAGGGAACATGCCAAATATGACCTCATTGCTTGGGATTGTCCAGATGATCACACCCTAGTTTTTAAAAATCCCAATCCTGAGAGAGCTACAGCAAAATATTCATTTGGTATTTCATAACAATCTCATTGCTTTTCCTTTCCTTGTATATAATCTGTTGATAGCAATATCATTATCTTCTCTCCTTGACTTTTCATGAAACTATAGACAAAGTATATGAGCCCACGTGTGCAACTCAGGAGGTTTATGAAGGTGGTTCAAGAGATGTCGCACTTTCTGCTTTATCAGGAACTAACGGTAATTAAGCAGATATCTCAAAACCCATTTTTTTTAGGATATATAAACCTTTAGTTATCGAGATGTTAATTGTTGTCTCTATTCATCGCAGCAACCATTTTTGCATATGGTCAGACCAGCAGCGGAAAGACCTTTACAATGAGAGGGGTCACTGAAAGTGTAGTTAATGATATATACGAGCATATAAGAAAAGTGAGTGACAAACTTAAGCTCCCTATCCCTTGGTTTGTTTACAGACTGATATAGATCGATTAAAATCTATTCAGACTCAAGAAAGGAGCTTTGTCTTGAAAGTATCAGCTTTGGAGATCTATAATGAGACTGTGGTTGACCTTTTAAATCGTGATTCTGGGCCCCTTCGACTGTTAGATGATCCAGAGGTATGTAAAGGGTCGGAAACACTATATTTAATGCTGAAAGAGGCATCCATTATCTTGGCTAGATTGAGAATGTTGTCTACCTTGCAGAAAGGAACCATTGTAGAAAATCTGGTTGAGGAAGTGGTTGAAAGCAGGCAACATTTACAGCATTTAATTGGCATTTGTGAAGGTAAATCCTTCCTATCAAAGTTTCACTTTGTTCTCAATTCCGGGTGCATACACCTTGGGAGAGGAAGACAAATTAGTGGTTAATGAATGGAGTAACTCAAAGCCTCGAACTCATTTAATAGCATATATAATATATGACCCATTTTCTCTTTATCAGACGTGGTATCTTCATATGCTTTCTTGTTATGTGAATTTCTATTTGCTTTTTTCAGGTCAAAGGCAAGTAGGTGAAACTGCTTTGAACGAAAAAAGTTCTAGATCTCATCAGATTTTTCGGTTGGTATGATTTTTTTGTCATGCATGATCGAATTAACAATCTATTTCCTTATGTTTTAAACATGGACAAGATAGAGGTGGATAAGAGTTGGTTTTCTGTTAAACAGTAAGATTATCTCATGTTCTCTGCTTTTGATATTCAGACTATTCAGAGCAGTCTAAGGGAAATAGCAGGCCATGTGCAGTCTTTCATGGCAACTTTGGTACGCCATTTTATTATGTTTTGGCTAAAGCCTCACTTGTCATCTAAGATACTAAGACACTCTGATTTGTGTAGAATCTTGTTGATCTTGCTGGAAGCGAACGTGCTTCTCAAACAAACACAGATGGCCTAAGATTGAAAGAAGGGAATCATATTAACAAAAGCTTACTGACACTTACGACAGTTATTAGAAAGCTGAGGTAAGAAATAAGAACACGTGATTGTCTTTGGGCACGTCTAAATTATTTTTTAGCTATATGTAACACATTCAT
This sequence comes from Moricandia moricandioides, assembly GCA_905132885.1. Lineage (NCBI taxonomy): Eukaryota > Viridiplantae > Streptophyta > Magnoliopsida > Brassicales > Brassicaceae > Moricandia > Moricandia moricandioides. Next base: position 144,656 of record CAJHQQ010000217.1, on the reverse strand, counting down.
CTTTGTTTTTGTTATTATTTGGATGTAGTTCTGGAAAAAGAAGAGATCACATACCATATAGAAACTCAAAGCTTACAAGGATTCTGCAAAATTCACTTGGCGGGAATTCGAGGACTGCAATAATATGCACCATTAGTCCAGCCCTGAGCCACGTTGAGCAGACGAAAAAAACGCTTTCTTTTGCGTCCAGTGCAAGGGAAGTCACAAACTGCGCTAAAGTAAACATGGTATGTCAGTTATCTTTACTCCTCTGGCTACAAACTTCTATAGTGTCTGATCATATACTTCATTTTTAAAAAAAATAATAATTTACAATGGGACATTATTTTTTTCTATTTTAACTTTATTGGTTTGGAAAACATAAATCACAAATCTATTTTTTGCAATTTTATTCCTTTTTATTTAATTTAACAATCACTTTGATTTTATTTAAATTTCAGTAAATTTAAAATTACATTTTATAAAAATAAAAAATTTAATTTAATGTATATTATATTATATTTTGTTATTATCATTTTAAATATGTATTTATCACGTAGTTTTAAATATATCTATAATCGGATATATAAATTCTACTAATATAATATCATGTTCTATGCAAATAGATAATAAATTTAAATATAATATTCTTTTATTTAATAGTTTACATTGGTCGTTATTAATTTATATCTTAACTTCATCGTTTGAATTATAAATTTTATGTTCATTTTTATTTTTTTTTGTTTAACTTGCTTATTTTAATTTTGGGTTTATTGACCAAATAACAAAAAAAAAAAGATATTAGATTTTGGGAGAGAGTAGAGAGAGATAGGAAGAGAAAGTAGGAGAGAGGAGGGTATTTTGGTTAGTTTGTGAATTTTGTTTTTTTCTTAGTTATTAGATGCAATTTCTATTTAATTTTTTTACTTTTATGTTTTTCATAATATGAGTTATTAATATTTAAATAGTTTTACGAAAATAATTCTTTATGCAAAAATTTACATTAATGGTGATATCAGTTAATAGTCGTTATCATATTAAAAAGACATTATCAAATATATAAAAAAATTATAAGGAAATTGTACATGTCATAATTAAGCTAATGCCATGTCATTGTTTTTCAATAGCCATGTCATCATTTTTTTGTTGAAATTGAATACGGTGATGACACATGGAAATTATATTGGTCGTTATTGATTTTATATCTTAACTTCATCGTTTGAATTATAAAATATATATTCGTTTTTATTTTATTTTTGTTTAACTTGCTTATTTTACTTTTTAAATTTTAATTTTTTTTCAAAAATATGAGTTCTTAATGTTTAAATAGTTTTACCATAATAAATATTTATACAAAAATTTACATTAATGGTGATATCAGTTAATAGTCATTACCATATTAAAAAGACATTGTCAAAAATATAATTTTTTATAAATAAATTGTACAGTAGATAATTACGCTAATGTCATGCCACTGTTTTTCGATAGCTATGTCATCATTTTTTGTTGAAAATGAATGTAGTAATGACACATGTAAATCACTTCACAAATAATAACTGGGAGATTGTTCTTCACAGTAAACGTACCCTTCTGCTGTTATTCGTTTCTGAGATTTGATTATAGCTGAATTTTTTTTATTTTGTTATAGGTCGTATCAGAAAAATTACTGTTGAAACATCTGCAGCAAAAAGTAGCCAAGCTCGAATCAGAGTTAAGAAGCCCAGAGTCTAGTTCCTCTACCTGCTTAAAGTCTCTGTTAGTTGAGAGAGAGATGAAAATCAAACAGGTAGAGACCCAGACGTTAATTCTCCTCTTTTGAATATGTAAAACGGAAACGGACAGAACAGACAATAAATGGAGTTTTATTGTCAAAAAAGGAAACTTAAAGCTTTAAGAGGGCACTTGCGATCATTTATTCATGTTAATCTAATTGCAGATGGAAACGGAGATGAAAGAGTTAAAGCGTCAGAGAGACAGTGCACAATCTCAGCTTGAACTAGAAAGAAAAGCAAAGGAGCAGAAGGTATGCGCATGGATATGAGATACCAAAATTTTCTGGGGTAGGTTCTTTCTTATGCAAACATGGTTGTATAACTGATTTCAGGGTTCAAATGAGTGTGAACCATTTCCTCAAGTAGCAAGGTGTCTTTCCTACCCTTCTGAGGAGGAGTCCACTCCAAGCAAATCTGTTCCTAAAAGCCGCAGAACAACTCGTGTGAATGGAAAAGATAATATAAGGCAGTCTCTTACTTCAGCGGATCGAACAGCGCTAGCCAAAGAGATCCGTTTGTTTGAGAAAAATCAGAAGAAGCTAGGCGAGGAAGCAAACCAAGCGCTAGATCTTATTCACAAAGAAGTGACATCTCACAGACTGGGTGATCAACAATCAGCAGAGAAATTCGCGAAAATGCTCTCAGAAATCCGTGACATGCAGAGGAGCAACCTTATACCCGAGGAAACTGTAGTTGGTAATAAAGCCAACTTGAAAGAAGAGATAACCCGGCTGAACTCTGAAGAAATTGCTGCTATGGAGAAGAAGCTTGAGACTGTTCAGAAATTTATTGACGTGCTTGCGTCGTCTTATCAGGCAGATGAAGAGACTCCGGAGTTCAGGACGCAGATGAAAAAGAAGAGAGTTGTTCCCTTTGGCTTAAGTAATAGTCCTAACTTACAGAATATGATCCGGGCACCATGTTCTCCTCTTTCGTCTTCAGGGACTGAAAACAATGCTCCTGAGAGCAATGCCGTTTCAGCTACTCCGTCAAAGAGGGATAGTCGAACCCCCTCAAAGGAAGGAACCCATGTTGTATCATCACGACAAGCGAATTCAGTCGATGTTAAGAGAATGAAGCGTATGTTTAAGAACGCTGCGGAAGAAAATATACGTAACATCAAAGATTATGTTACTGGATTGAAAGAACGTGTGGCGAAGCTTCAATACCAGAAGCAGCTTCTTCTTTGCCAGGTCAGTTTTTAAACTCGTGACTGGTCCTCCTCGTATATGTTGTAGGTCAGTATAAAACTCGTAAACTTCTTCTTAGGTGATAGAACTGGAGGGAAACGAGACAGCTGCTGCCTCGGAGTCTGTTGAATCTCAAATGGAATGGCCCTTGTGTTTTGAAGAGCAGAGAAAGCAGATCATAATGTTATGGCACCTTTGCCACATCTCAATCATCCACAGGACGCAGTTTTACATGCTGTTCAAAGGAGATCCAGCTGATCAAATCTACATGGAAGTAGAGCTCCGCAGGCTGACGTGGCTCGAGCAGCACCTGGCCGAGTTGGGAAACGCAAGTCCAGCATTGCTCGGCGATGAACCAGCAAGTTACTTGGCATCAAGGTAACCCGTAGTTCCTATTTTTTTGTCATTGTCTTTTTCTGGACGAGTTGAGAAATATATGTTGGTGGTGGGCAGTATAAGAGCTTTAAAGCAAGAGAGAGAGTATTTGGCAAAACGGGTAAACACGAAGCTAGGAGCAGAGGAAAGAGAGATGCTGTACATGAAGTGGGACGTAGCGCCTGTGGGAAAACAGAGGAGGCAACAGTTGATCAATAAACTCTGGACAGATCCTCACAACACAGAGCACGTGAAAGAGAGCGCAGAGATAGTGGCTAAGCTTGTGGGCTTCTGTGACTCGGGGAACATAAGGAAAGAAATGTTTGAGCTCAATTTTGCTTCTCCTGCGGATAAGAAGACATGGATGATGGGTTGGAACTTTATTTCAAATTTCTTGCATCTCTAAGGGCAATTCGTAGCTCTCAACACGTCTAAAGGTTCTTTTTTTCTTTTATTGTAAATCCTTTAGGGGGTGTTATTGGATTGCAGAATTGCTTGGTAAAAGTATTTTAATGGATTTAACCAAACTTTTAAATACGTGATGGATTCTATTGGTAACCACGATGGATTTTATTAGTTGAACTTAGATTACAAAAAGGATTTTAATTGAATGTGATATACTCAGCCGCAACATTCAAACTAGGATAATACATGAACAAGAAATTATTAGAATTCCAAAGAAACAAAAACAAAAAAAATATTATTAAAATATTTTTTGCAAATAAATAAAACTAAGTAGTTGCATCTTTCCACATTTCTTTAGCCATTGTTTCTCTCCACATATTAGCACTTTTCCTTTCTTGATCTTGTGTCTCAAAAATTTCTTCAACATTTTCAGAATCATCTCTTGAATTGTTGCCTCCCATATTTTCTGCACTGGTAGCTTCGTTGGGAACTTCAATAGGAAATTCATCTGATCGACAATGCTTGCGAAGAAAATTATGTAAAGCTGCACAAGCCAATATCATTTCTGCTTTTGTCTTGTAAGAGAACGGAGGAGCAGATTTAAATATTAGAAATCGTGATTTGAATATTCCAAATATTCTCTCAGTCACGTTTCTTAAGGAGGCATGATGATGATTGAACAATTCATGTGGAGTTTCAGGATCACAACCTTGTGGAACAATTAAAAATATAACAATTAGCTCATCACTTAGTAAATAAAAACATAGCGTATTATTGACCCTAAGAAAACTTACCATGTGGAACTTCAAATTTATTGGTTCTCTTTGTTAAAGCATCATATAATACTTTTGAATCATGAGCTGAGCCTTCCCATCCACTGAGAACGTATATGAATTCCATATCAAAATTACAAACAGCCAACACATTTTGTGACATTACTCCTTTTCGATTGCGGTAGCTTGGAGCATCACACTTAGGTACTACAGCAGGTATATGTCTCCCATCAATTGCTCCTAAACAATCCTAAAATAAATATGATATATTAGTTTTCTTGAATATAATAACAAAGAATAAAATAAATTAAATTAGAAGCACACATACCTTAAAATAAGGATAAAATCTTGTACTCTCTCTCTGAGTTTTGCAGGTACCGTGAGTTTGCGTTTGGCCATCAAACTCGGAGCAATTGTATTTATTGCCCTTAAAACTTTGTGGAAATTTTTGCTTGTTGCAAATTTTGACCTTATGAAAGTATCTATAGTGCGACAATACCTTGAATTTTGGCCGACGGTGACTAGAAAAGTGGCAACCATTTCTTCAGCACAGATGAATCTCGTATCTTTCAGAAACACATCTGGATACATACGATATAACTGTCGAATATGTTGAGGATCTTCTTGCAACACCTTGTGTATATAGTCGTATCCAACTCTAGTGATGGGTTTTCGAATTGGATATTCGATATAACTTTTAAATTTGAAATTTCGATGTGCAATCAATATTTGTGCCAATCCAATCATTGTCACCAATAAATGCAACACTTTTGTTTCCAAATCTCCGTCTTCTATTTGTTCTCTTGTAATTTCATTCTCTTCATCTTCATCTGTTAATCTTATGCAAGAAAAAAAAAGAATATATTACAATATATATGGAGAAATGTAATTCTCAAACAAGAATATATTACAATATATATGGAGAAATATAATTCTCAAACAAGAATATTTTAAAAAAAAATTGTGGGTCAATAATAGTCAACACATAACTTTAAATAAAAGGTAAATATAATATTAATGCTATTAAATAATATTTTATTCTTAAACTGTAATAAAATAAGCAAATTAAAAAACATGTTATTATTGAAAGAAAAAACCCTTAGAAACTAAGCAATTTAAAAAACAAAGCATCATTTCACGTTCTTTCGTATCCAGCCCATACGTTCTTCAGTAGACATGTTGATGAACACATTTTTCATCCCCAACTTGTGAAGTTCATTCAATGTATTATACTGAACATCTTCCTCCAAGCCAGAAATTTCTTTGATTGCTTCCCAGATGTTATTCTTTTTTTTCTCAACCTCTCTCACTCGGCTTCTCTTTGTTGTCTTTCTTCTCTTTGTTGAATCAAACTAACAACCTGATTTCTTATCTCAATCATTTCATTAAACGACTTCTCCATATGGCTACCATCCATGTTTGAGTTACTAGACTCTCCACCTTCAACACCTTTAGCTCTCTTTTTAGGAGGTAGCTTTTCTGATGAGCCTTTCGTGCTTCGTGGCAAAGTTGAATCCCAAAACCCTGATGCTTGAGATCCTTCATTCCCCGTATATCCAAAAGAACTAGGATCTATTTCAAATGGCTCATTATCTTTAGCTCCAAAAGTTTGTGCATCGGTATTGTCCCCTAAACCAATAGCATTTTTTCCGGTAGCTAATCCTTGGTCAAATATTAGTTGTAAGTCTTCATAATCTTCAAAAGTTTCATCTCTCATATTTTTCTTACTTGGATGTACCTATATTATATATTATTACTAGTTTAAAAACTATTATAGTAAAAATATTTTAAGATTTACAAAAATAAAGTACCTTTTCGTAATCATCCCACACTTGATTAGGAGCTGTAAACTTTTTAGATATGGGATCCCATCCAAATCCAGAACTGAATCGAGTAAGCTCTTGCATGCTATTATAGAGCATTTTTAAACTCTTGATTCTATTTAAATAGTGCTTATGAGTTTTTTCGCAACTAAGTGTAGCATTCAAAATAGGTAGAATCTTTTTTTCTACAGTCATTTTGCTCATGCTTCCATTTTTATCGCGCCACCCTTGTTTAATACCATCCACGAGAAGTCGAATCAACGTGGTCGTTTCTTGAACATTCCAAACTTCATATGCTCCTTTCACCTTTTCTTGTTGCGAATCTTCCGCTAAATTTCTAGTCAAATAACATTATATTATATTTCTATTATATGAATATTCAATATGTATTATATTACAAATATTTATGGAACTGCTATTATATTATATAATTAAATGTTTACATATTATTAACATGGAAAACTACTTGAGTTACGGTCAAAAGTTAAAAAAATATTCTCCAAAGACGTGTCAATACTATTTGAGTTAGATCAATACCTATATTTTTTTATATGACTAATCTAAGCTCATATGTATAATATACCAAGGATGTGTGTTGAAACAATTACGCATTAGTATTTGGGATAATTTGAAAAATACTCCATTATTATTTTAAAATTTGAAAAATACATGTACTTTTTTATTTTTTTGAAAACAACACTTTATTATATATGAAAATAAATTTTTATCCAGATATGATATTTCAATAATTGAAATATAAATTTGAAGTTATAATAATAATATATATTTTTTTATGTTTAAGATAATATATCTTGAGATAAAAATATTATTTTACCATCTAAAATTTTAAAACTAACAAATATATTATTAACTAAAATTTATGATTTGTTTTTTCTTTATCCCGATGCTTCAATGTATAATTATTTTTACTATTATAAACAAGTTGTTTTCTTATATCAAATAATGCACTATTGAGCTTTGAAAAGGCCACCAAGCCAAAAGTTTCAAGAGAACTAAAACCTGCAACAAACGCTAACAAAAAAGAAAAACATAAAATCTACTTCTTTTGAAGGAGATATGGCACGTCTCGCTTGTCTTCTTTTTTCAAAATATTTTAAGTTAAGATATTGTATATATATTATAAATAATTCTTTATTTTAAAAACTTATATTCTTGTTAAAATTGTATATTTCAATATTAAACAAATTATGATGATTAAAATTGAAAATAATACTAAATATTCAGATTGGATATTTTAGTAAACTCATATATACAAAGAATATTTTTCAAAAAAACTTAAAGGGTGTAATTTTCACATTAAAATCTCATGTAAGTACATGTCTTCAAATTTTCCCTTAGTATTTACTAATAAAGAACTCTAGATAATTTATGAAACGAAACAAACATAGAAAGTTCACAGAAATTGAAAAAAGAATTGCAATACTAAAAACAAGCTTACAAAGTTAAAAAAAAAAAACAAAATAACTTACATGTTATCCATAAAGTCGATCGTATGAAACAGCAAGATACCTGCAAAATATAAACAAAAGTCATAAAAGAAAGTCAAGCCTAAATCAATATATGTTCTATTTTAGGTTTGCTTAGAAGAATCATAGCCTTGATTAGAAGATAGCGGCTGTATATGTTGAAAAAAATAACTTACTTTAGTTTGCAGAGAGAATTTTCTTTATAAGTTGCATTTTGGTTTGTGTGTGTTTTAACGAGTTGTTGTAGATATTTATATAGAGAAACTTGTTGAATATCTCCTTGATAAAAAATGGCCATATTTTCAAATATAGGATCGTAAATCGTAAATATTCAGAAAATCTAGGTAAAAAGAATTTGTTTAATCAATGACTCACCATAATATATGGAAAAGATCAAGAAATAGAATTTGGTTCTTATCGAAGAAGTATGTGTGATATTAATTGGTGAAAAGAAAAAAGTATATTGGTGAGGAGGAAACTTTGTACGTGTTGGTGTCAAAAGCCACACTAAAAAGTTGGAATTTTTTCTTCTTATTTTTTATTAAAAAGTATATTAAAATTTATTATAACTACTTTCTAATGAAATCTATTGGATATTGAATAACAGGTGAAATTATTAGTTTTCAAAGTCCATTTGACAAATCCCTAATCCAATAACATTGTATTTTAATTCACTTTGTTCAAATCCACAATTGAATAACATTGAATTCCATGTTAGACTTGGATTCCATCAAATTCTATTAAATTACCAAATTCAATAACACCCCCTTAGATTCTCTGAGTCTTTTGAAAGTTGAAACTTATTTCATTTAAAATCCTGATAATAGATCGTTTATCTTTAAATTATTAAGTCAAGGTGAGTTTGGAAGCAAGATGTCTGAGTTTTTAGGCTTGACCATATAAAATCCATAAGTTTTGGAGAACAATTAAGGAAAAGTGTGATCACCAGCATTATCTAAAATCTCATTATGAATTTTGCTTTCAAAAATTATAAGACATGAAATCTGTAAGTGAATTTTTATTATGATGAGAGTTAATTTAAAAAGTAAAAATTTATATGAAGAGAATATCAATGATATAAATATATTAGATAATATATATATATATATATATTCATAAAAGTAGTGTTGTTTAGTTGATACAATACTGTAAAAAAAGTTTGAAGAAGTTTTATAAATTATATTTTTTTAAAGACTAAAACCAATGAGTTATTATGAAATATCATGATCACGTCTAATTGGTTACGATCCATTGCCAAAGAGAATGTGATACGCTAAAACGAAAAATAAAAAGAAAAGTGATTGCAAATGTGAATGTGGATATGGATAAACTTAAGGTCAAGACATAAAAGATTTTTTAAAAACACATATTCTCACTTGGAATTGAGAAAATAAATATGTTAATAAAGAAAAGATATATTCAATCATCTAAAGATAAAATAAAATTATTGTAAGTACAATACAAGGTAATATAAAGCTTATAGAATGTTCAAGAAAAAGATATATAGGAATGCTCTAGAAGAGTACATAATTTCTTTTGTACATATGTGATGTAAAATCCTTAAGGTATTATATTCTCATAAGTCTCAAAAGTAAAAAGAATCAAAAAAGAATATATGACTTAAACAAGATATGTTGTTGATTCTAAAATGAGATTCAATTTGAAAGTGATAAACTTGTAGTGTTATTATCTCTGGGGAATGAATTAAAGAAACTCACATTATATAATAAGTGAAACATTCAAAAAAAATTGTTTACACTAAAATTGAGATTGTTGAATCTTTTTTTTAAGGTAAATCTGTGAGATTTTGATATAGTCTATGTTAAGACAAGAAGCAAAAGAAATGCTTTCAAATCAGAAATAATTCTTAAGGCATTAAACATATTTTAGAAAAAGTACATAATCATGTACTACACAAAGATTAGTAATGGAGATAAATATATCAGTAAACCCAAAATTTACAAAATATTGTATTTGGCATGGACGAGTTAAACTATTTTGGCTCAATAATGATATGAAAATGTACTTTAAGATTTATGTAAATATTCATTGAAGAACCAGGAGATTTTTCCGAATCATTTTTCCTATGTTGTTTGCTCACAATATAAAATAATAATATGGTTTTCACCATTCAAAAGAAGTTATTGGCATGAATAAAGAAGATGTTGGTGACTGATCACCCACCACTATACATCTATATAATCTTGGTGACTGGTCAGCCACCCACTATACATCTATATAATCTTGGTGAATTCACATCTTAATTATTTCATTATGTTCATGTTCGCTGGAATAATTATTGAACATTTTGAGAAACATAATTCGCATCAAACTAATAAATTACAAATAGTTCTCCCATCAATGGTTTTGAGTCAAAAAAAAATATTTTTCATCTAAGAATTTTGGATGTGCAATATACATTACAGTTGCTCCACCACAAAGATAAGATTCCTTGTAAAAGAAAAGGATCATATATTGATTGATCAAAATGAGAAAATAAAGTTTTTGAATGATCTCTAGAAGAGACGCTAAACATGAATGGTAGAAATTCAGGTACCTAAGACAATGAATATATCTTAATAATGATGTCATGCGTGGCACTGCAATTAGCTTACTGGAGTCGTGTCTTGGTTGGTCATGGATGGTAGTTGTTTGTGTTTGTGATTAAGAAGGGGTTTGTTTTGGTGACGTATGGATAGGGAAAAGTGTGGATGGGTGAGGTGTGGATGTGGAAAGGGTGGATGGGTGATATGTGGATAAGATCTGCATGGATTGGTGTTGTGTGGACGGGTGGTGAGCAGATGAGTTGTGGATTTTGGAGGGTTGTGATGGATCATCGGTGGTGGTCCCTTGGATTAGTGAAGTAGCACGGTTATGAATGGGTGAAGTGTTGGTGGGAGAGGCGTGGATGGGAAGGCTGGGGTGAGTGAGTTGTGTATGGGTGAGGTGTGGACAGTTGTTAGATGTATTGGTGAGCTAAGTATTACAGATGAGTGGTGGATAGAAAGGGAGTGGATGGGTAAGGTTTGAGTTGAGGAATTGATGTTGTCATCAAAAAAATGTGTTTGTCACCCGTCGGTATGGGTGGCAGTTGAGGATGGCAAAATGTTGGATGGCCCAGACCTTTAATGAACTTTTTTCTTGCCATAGGAGGTCATGCACCATTTACTAGAGTAACGAAGAGATGTGTGGACACTTTTTTACTTCAGTTTCCTCTTGAGACGTGTTGTTATAGCAGTTAGCTTCTGAGCCTGAAGAGTGAGCTCATCCACCTTCTTCGCCAATGTTTCGTTTGACTGAATCGTGTAGGTTGTGCCCGAGGGAAGTAAGCGCTAAGGCGTTTCTATTTTTACGCTTGGCAGAGACGGAATGTTTCTTTGTAAGAGCATTAGTTTCCTTTCGGCAGAGATTGAAAGGAGTTTCCGTTTTTTATGCTCGACAGTATGTTTCTTGTGGGCCAGTTCAGATTTTGGCTGAGAATCATATCCACCATGCCAACATGACTTGCCGAATTGGTGGCCTTTGGTTATCAGGCCTCGAAGTAGGCCAAACTGGTGTCATTTGTTTTTTCAGGCTACTTCACTCAACATGGATCGTAACATCAAAGATTTGGGATACTTGCAGCTATGGTGAAAATAGAGAAGATGCAAATTTGTGTTATCTCAGTGAACAAGTTGTTGTTAAAGAAAACAAGGAGAGTAAGAAGATAAGTATCTTACTCTTCCATAAGAGTGAGGCAAAGTTACTTATAGATATTGATTTCTGACAAGTTTAGAAGTGTTTGTGGTTCTGAGGTTATGGGCAACTTGGGGAGAAGGGTTCGAATAGCCCAGAATGCTTTCTAGGAGTTGCAAAACGAGAAGAAAACCTTGAATTTCGTAAGTATGTTGTTGGAGATGATTTTGAAACATGGTGATGGTGTCTTTGTCAATTGTCAAAGCTTTCTCTCCTGATATCATGCAACGAATTATGCGGAGGAAAAACTTTCAGCTCCAAGGGAACTCGAGAAAACATTTGATATCTTGAACCATTTGTATCTACCTAAGAGTGAGATTATTGACATGTTATGTGCTAACACAAACACTATCAACAATTAGGTTGACGTTATTATGAGCTTCCATGAAGATAGCATATCCACAATGTCTACACATGTGGTATGTATGTTATTGCCAATGAGTGTTTTCTAGTAAGGATTAATTAGATCCTTATTTTTTGGACCATCGACTAGGTTTTAAGCTTCAGGGTATTGTCTGCAGTTCAACTCTATGATCTCTAAAAACTCAAAGAAGGAAAATATAAATGAGAATCTACCGAACACTGTCCACATAACATACTTCATTTTAGTAATGACCTGATGAGTCATAAGAGAGTGTATAAGCTTTCAGGATATGGGGTATGCGTTGATAGGAAGTTCAAAAAGTTGCCAAGTTTGATTCCATGATCGTTATCCAAACAATGGTAGCGTTTTGTTTAGAAAAGTTAGGGTATCTAGCTTGCAACAGATTTTTCACGAAAATGATATGTGTTAAACAAGTGAGAAGGGGTTTTATGGTCATAGTGGCTTTTTCATTATAAACTAAATACGAAGACAATTACAAGAATCACAAAATCTTTATGTTTACAAAATGAATAAAACATTATTTTCATAGACTGATTATGTGCGTATGTCATACATGTCATTGGAAGAGCAGTTATTGACTAGTGGGAATGAATAAAGTAAAGTTTGACAAGCATTGGTCGGAACTACGGCCAAAGACGGAGCATTTACGTGATGGCTAAGATGAGGAGGAGCACTCGCTAAAAGTTTTGAGGGTGGTGGAGAAAAGGCTTTCTCGAACTCGAGACGGATCAACTACGGAGCTCATGCTCTACGGTGGAGACAATGAGGTTAGAAATCAGAGATTATGGTGTAGAGGAATTCAAAAATCAAAGTGAGAAGCCGATAGAAATTAGCGTTTGCAGGAGATTTTGTTGGCGGTAGTGAGAAAAGGCAGAGAGAGGCTCACCGCCATTAGTCTCTCGTCGGAGAAGGAAAACATAAAGAAACACTATTTAGGGAGAGAGACACGAATATGAAGGGGATTTTTAGGGTTAGGAGGAGAAAATATTTGGATTTTAATTTCAGAATGTCAAAGAACTAAACAAACTAAAACATAGAAAATAGTTGAGGGTAACAATTGAAAACAATACTAGAAAAATTGTGCTTAAGGACATCTCAAAATGAGTTTGAGTAATACTCTAATGATTTCTCTCATTTTGTTTCTCAAAAGAGAATATTTCAAATATATTTTTTATTAATACTTATTATCAAATTATAATAATGTTTTATTTTTATTTTTATAACTTACAAATTTTATCCAATTTTTTTTATTTTAAATAAATGTTTATTATATACATAAGTTAGTTTTTAATAAAATATACAATAATTTATATGAATTTATAGTTGTGATAAAATATTAATATCTTTATAAATAAAGTTGAGTTTGGTCTTTTCTTAGGCCATCCACATCAGCAATAGAAAGGTGGGCAATTTATTCCACGTGGCATCCAAAAAAAAAGGGCAAAAAAAAACTTATGAAATTACTGATTCTTTTCGATTTGGTGGTCTCTAGAGATTAGAGGCCCAGACAGATTAGGTTTAGTTGTCTTCCATATTTTCAGAGTTGCAGCCGGAGACATAAGTTCGTGAACTCAATTACTGCCGAGTTTTCGTAACAAAAAAAAAGCATAATGTCGATCTCACCGTAACGTCTTCAGCTTCATCCTCCGGGCCGATTTGAAAGCTGGGCGCTGCTCACGTTTCTTCTTCGTCCAGATTCTCTGTGTAAAGTTACCACTTTGCTCTTTGTTTGAATCATTTCCATTTCGATTTGATTCTGTGATCTGTTCGGAAACACGGTGGATTTGACTTTTTTTTCGTAAAGCTCATAACTTACTTCGTTTGCTTATACCAAATTGGTCAGTTTCTAGATTTTGAGATGTTTATTTTCTGAGTAAAATGCTTTAGAACTTGCGATTTAGTTGCAGAGTCAAACCATTGTTACTACACGTAGTGTCAGTTTATGTTGTCAAGTCTCTTGGTTGTTTTAGGTTTAGGTATGGCAGCCAGACATAGGATTATATGAATATGAGACGATCATTATGGTCTTTGTTTACAGAAGCTGTTAAGAGAGAGAGAGAGAGAGAGAGAGAGAGAGAGAGAGAGAGAGAGAGAGAGAGAGAGAGCTTTTGCTAATGACTTTCTAATTTGCATCATTAGGACAGGAGGAATTAAATGGACCATTCATCAAATCGATTTGGCATTGATTCTTTTGGCAAGGTTAAAATTGCTGAGCATCTTACTCACTGGCCACAAGGTTGCTTTCAAATTCCTCAATCGCCGTAAGATCAATAACATGCAAATGGAAGACAAAGGTAAACACATTAAGCTCTCTAGCTTTGTATGTTCTAAATGACCTGCCTTTGATTATCTGGATGTGTGTTCCTTTCTTCCTTACAATGGGGAGGGAGATTAAGATTCTCAGGCTGTTTATGCATCCTCATATCATTCACCAATATGAAGTCATAGAGATCCCAGATGACATTTAGGTTGTTATGGATGATGCCAAGTCTGGAGAGCTCTTTGATTATATTGTTGAGAAAGGCATATTACAAGAGTACGAGGGTTTTTCCAGCAGTTTTTTCTTTTTTCTTACTCATCCACAGCCACTGTTTTTTTTTGTTTCCTTCTCTGAGTTTTGAGTATTAATACTGTTTTGACTCATACCCAAGCATATAATCTATGGTTGTCCACAGATACTTGAAGCCTGAGAGGTGCAATATTAAGATTGGCAAATTGCTGACTTTGGGCTCGGTATGCGTGATGGTCATTTTCTGAAGACAAGCTGTGGAAGCCCAAACTACACTCCTCCCGAGGTAATTATTTATAGTATAGTTTCAGTATTCTTATTTACTTATGTCTATGAGTATCTATATGCAACTTTAATGAATCATCTCTTCCTAGGTTATATCAGAAAAAGATGAAATCGGCAACTGGTCTGTGTTTCTTAGATCTGATTCATTGGATGAATTTGTTTTTTTTTTTCTGCAGGAGCAAAAGGTGGAATCTTTGGAAGACTGGGGCATGACCACTAGCTTACGGTCTTGGAATAGTGAATCATGTTGAGCCTGTGAGCTTATAAGAACTTGGACGGCCGAGGATTGATGTCATAATGAAGTTTTTCTTATTATGCTTCATAACGTGTTTTTGAGCCGTAAATCGCTTATGTTTGATTACATATGTTTGATAGTGATGCTCATGTAAGAAGAGCATGTCGTTGAATGGATCTTAGCACTGCAGCAGTAACGTTCCAGAACCAAGCTGATGAATCCAAATTGGTAAGAAGGGATGCCAAGGGGATTCGTAAGATAGAGAAGAGCCTCACCAAAACTGTCAAAAAGAAACATTGTAGCCAAGAGATGAACACAAACAATTCTACTGAGCCTCGGCCTTCATCTACTCCAATTTTTTTTCTCTAAAGCAAGTCAATTTATTAATTTGAAAGTGTTTGATGCATGTGTTGTGATTATGATATTAATCTGATTATGATATTAATCTGATTATGATAATAATCATGCTTAATCGTAAGCGATGCTCATTGCCTTCGGCTTTAAAATAACAAAACGATTATACTCACCGCATTTGATTTAAATTAACAAAAATTCTAAATATACTACATATATACCCCCAAATTAATATACAACACCTTAGATTTTATAATACAATATTACAATATTTTAGTTTATTCAATAAAATTTAATGTTAAATAAATTGGATGTTATAATAATGTTTATGTGGCTAATAATATTATTTCTATAGAATTTTATAAATTTGTATTTTGTAAAACCTTCATTTAAAAAAACCTTCTTTTAAATTTGATATGTATATATCTAAGAAAGAAAATTAAATTGAACCTACATGATGGAGAAAAGTTTTTTTGAGATACTATTAAAACATCAAAATTTATTTTTTGGGATACTGATTTTTGAATAGTTTTAGAATTGAATATCTCTTACTAACAAAGCTTGTAAAATATTAATAATTTTTAACTTAATAAATTTAAAATTTTAGTATCATCAAAATATAAAGTATTTTAAATAATTTGATTTCATTTAGATGAAAATTATATTAAATTTTAGTTTCTAGGTATATTTATGATAATTAAAGTTAACTAATTTTGAAAATCTATTTAAAAAGTTTCTAACAGTATAGATGAACTCAAACAGACATTGCCAAACTTCAAGTCTTTAAAGAGCAAAAACATTTACATGTTCAAGTTATCATGTTTCCCACATCAGACATTGCCAAACTTCCGCGCATAACCAGCATCACCTTTGTGATTAGAAGGTGAAAAGATTTTTAAAAAAGGTTTACGGACCCAACAGACCATTCACTAATAAATGCGCAAGGTCGTACTAAACAATTATGAAAACAGCTTGGCAAATTGTTTGACAATGTTTTCATTTTTTTCAGAGGATTAGAAAGACCATGGTTACATGTGAACTGCGAAGTCACAACTGCAAAACCATTTGATGTGATGCTTCCAATTCAAGGTAAGTGGTCTGTCTCCAATAATATTAACACACCAACCAGATTTTCTACACTACCTTTCAAAACACTTGATAACCTGTAAACTTAGGAAATATCTTCAAAACAAAGTCTTACCAAGTGTTCCTGTCGACAAGTAAACCAAATATTCTTTTTTTGCAGGCATTTGCATGTGTTGGTTTATAACTATGTGAACCTAGCTAAAACTAAATATTAGTTAAAGTGTTGCATATTTGGCCGACACTCCGCGCGTAGCGCGGACAAACCTCTAGTTTTTATTAAAGTATAAAACACGTATATTTAATATTTTGAGATATAAACAATATTATGTAAAATTATAAGGATGAATTTATAAATAAAAAATTTCAACATCAAAATGAGGTTGTGAATAGTATTCTCTCAAATTTGATATGCTACTATTCATATCTTTACTTTTTCCCTTGAAATAATATACAAATGGAGAGAATTTTCTTTCATTTTTTTTATTTTTTAAATGATGTATCGTTGGAAATGGTCTAAGACAAATATATGTTAAATCTAATATTTTAATAAGTAAAGGAAAATGTTTTAACAACAAGACTATAGATTTTGATCCGCGCAACCACGCGTGTTTTATTTTCATTTTTATATAGATATTTATTTTACATTATTAGTGACTTTAGTCATATATAAATGTTTATATAGATATTTACAAACACAATAATTTTATAATTTACGTGTTCATATCAATTGTTTCAATTATTTCTTATTATATATTTATCTTATTGAATTTGCATTTGATTGTTAAATAAATTAATACATGCATGAAAAATCATAAATGAAAATTATTTTATATTTAATTTATACTAAATTCTGGTTCGGGTTGTAAAGTTGAATACCGGTTATAAATATATTTGAATAATATTTTTTGTATACATAAAAGTTTAATATGTTAATTTCTACATTTTTATATAGTTACTAATGTTAACCTATTCTGCCAACGTATTATATATTTTTAACATTAATATGTTCTATTTATAAAAATAAAATATGTTAATTTATCAATTTAATATAACTTATAATTTTTAATTCAATATAATATATTTGTTTCAATATGATAGTTTATGATTATAAAATAGATGAAAAGGATATTTTTATTTTATCTATTAATGTATAGTTATATTTCATTATTAATTCAAAATTAGTTATATTTACATAATTTTTTTCAATGTTAGGATCTTCCTAAAATCTTTTTCAACAGATTTGTTAGAACTTTTAATATATATTTATATGTAAAATGAAAAGATATCGAAAGATATTATGATTAAAGTAGTAATAAATATTTTATTATTAGTTTTAATGAAATATATTTAATAAAATTTTCTAGTGATGGTCAAAAAAAAATCACACATGAAATGAGTCATTATTTCTATCCCTCGAGCCTCTGCCACATCATCAAATTGAGCTTTCTGGTTTCGGCACTTGTCTCTTTTACTCATACGTGTTTGAATTATTTATGGGTTATATGGGTGAAGGGCAAGTGGGCTTGGATTCATAAACAAACAAAATCAAAGCTCAATTCTCAAATTCACCTTCTTCATACATCACAACCATGGATTTCTAGGGCTCATCATGTTGTGGGAGCTCTGATTAGCTCAACCGACTATGGATTTTCTAGAGGTTTATGTTACACGAATCGACATGAAGAAACTCTGGATCAAACTGGTTCTGACGTTTTGTCTGAGGTCCTTCACCTCCAGACCGTTAGGGATGCATTGGTTCATGATATTAACTCATTCTCCCCACTCCTATCAAGATTCCTCATTCAATGCACTTCTCTTCTCTTCCAGTCGGCCAATCTCTTGCTATAAAAAGGAATGCATTCACCCCGTAAACATCATCCTTTCACTCCTCAAAACACTAAAAACCTTCTTTGAGCAGAGTGGCCAACTCATATCTCCTCCTTATTGACTTGAAAGCTGGTAGTTGCTGCAAGATTATGGCCGTCGATATGCTTCTCCTTGATGCCAAGGTAGCTCTGGCGATTTACAAAACAAACCCTTCCCTTTTCCTTTAAGAATTACAAGTAATTATATGATTAATCATTTGAGATGAACGTTTTTCGGGCTGAGTATATTGATGGTGATTCACGCTGTAATTTTAGATTTTGATGTGAAGTGATCGAAATCTTCAGTTGTTAGACAATTTGTGTGTTTATGTAACATATCATAAAGCTTATACATGTCAAATATTCAAGTTTCTTGGCAACTTTCTTTCTTTCTTTGTCATCCAATTTGTTGACGATCCAAAAGCTGCAGCTATTGTGTTCACTGTGGGGCCTATATAATTGTTGTGGGAATCAACGTCACCCTCAAGTTCTTTGGAAAATCATTTTGCCTTCTTTGATGTTAAACTTCGTTATCATAATCACACATTGTTTTATCATATGTTTTCTTAATAGGAAATAGTAGTCATTAGTGCCTTCTCCTGCAGATTGTAATTGTCTTTGTAATGTTCTTTTTTGAAATTATTTTCTTATGTTAGTACACACCAACAATATATATATGAACCATAAGGTGTATTTTTGCAGAATCTTTCTTGGACGTCTTAGAGAACTTGGAAATAGTTTCCAAAGTTGTGAAACAAACTGAGTGTCCAGGAAGACATGGTATATGGCTGGTTTCGGACGAGTTCAGCGTAAATTGTGATCTGATGTGGCCCATGAGAACATCAACAACCTGTTTTCTCAAGGAAATATATAATCTCAAATGGTTCTTACACTAACAACAATGCAAACCCAAAGTTTATTGCAACACAGATAAACAAACCTTCGGTTGCAAGGGAAGAGATCTTTGAACAAGCCTGTATAGGTTGGTGTTGTCTAGCATGAATTGGCCAATGCTTATAGTACTAAACAGCAAGAGACAAGTAATTTTATTATCCGGTATTAGAACTGAGTATCTTGACAAAAATTAAATTAATATTATAAGACTTTAACTTACAATGGTGAATTCAGTTTGTCGAGAATGATAGAAAACTTAGCCGAGTAATCAATATTCTCGCCGGTGTTGTACGCTCGACTAGAGATACTCTGGCCCGGTTCAAATGTCGCATGTCGCATTCATAATGTCCCACTAGAGACCTGGGTATGGCGTTATGTCTCTTGCTTTTCTGGCAGGTAACCAAAGGATCCTCTTGTTGGTAGATTTCTTGCCAGCATCATCTTTGCACATACTTTCTTTTTGGATGATAATCTCTTTCTGGAGCGGCCTTTCCTTCTGAGTTAGTCCTAGGGAGAATGTTGGTTTTGGGAATAATAAGGCATGGTCAAGATTCTGCAATATATATATATATATATATATATATATATATATATATATATATATATATATATATATATATATATATATATATATATGCAATTAGATAGTGTAAACATTGTTGGTTCCATGATACGTAAAAACATAATTACCCATACCGTCTCTGATGAACCCTGGCTATCATCAACAACCTTGCCCTCTTTGTCTCTGGAATATATTGGTAGAGTATTGTCATCGACAGACAGCGCGGGTGGGTTACTTGTAGCCTATTAACCGAGAAAAGATGAAATGAGAAGGTAGTAATATGTTCAATTATAGGGTGATGGGGTATGAATGTCAGTTACCATTTTGTTAGCACTCTCGCTCGATGTCTGAGCTACAGTGTGTACATCTGACTGAATCCCTTGTCCACCATTCAGACCCTGCAAAAAATAAGTATTTTATGTAAGAGTCACCGAGGTAGCCGGGTAATATTAGATATGGATGGTTATTCTAAAACTTACATCGGTAGTAAATGATGTTGTGTGGTTTTCGAATCGGACAGCGTCGTTGATAATATCATTTTGATCAGAATCATTTTGTGTGCCTACATGAGATAGTGAAGGACGTCCACTGACGGGCTTGTAAACATTGGTAACCTCGTTCGGCTACACTCTTGAGCTGTCTGGGATCTAGCTAGTAGCACCCTCGATTCTGAGAGCTAATTGTTGGAAGTTGGCTAAAAAAATGGCTTGGAACGTGAGAAAACATTCAAAAAGGGTACTTATCTGCCTCCCAATCTGGGAAAGATCTTCCCTAACTCTGTCTTTAACCATCGATGCAACTGATTCACAATCTATGACCTTGGTTGAAGGTGTGTGGTTGTCTGCTTTGGCTTGGTTGTTTTCCAGTTAATCGCCTCTATTTTGTTTCTTTGTGCATCCTGATAACGTCTAACTTAGATACACCACCGATGAAACATGACTTTTTAAAATGGAATCGCTGCTCAACTAGACTCAACAAATTATCCACCCTAGGATCCTCTTCTTCGTCTGACCACCCATGATCAGATGACGATCTTAAATGTTCTATGTCTTCTACAATTACTGAATGAACTTCATCGTAGCCAGTGAAAGAAAATGTAAAACAAACGCTTAGTAATACATGGCATATGTGAACGTTGCTCATCTTTTTAGTGTCGAGCGGTTTTAATTTAATAAATGGATGAATATATTCCTCCCCTGGTACGTCGGTGCCGCGAGCATGACCAGGGCTGATGCTTCTCTTCTTGCTTTTTTCTTCATCTAATAATTCATCATTTTCGCCGCTGTCACCTTCAGAGCCAGAGGAAGACCCATCGTTGACAACCTCTGTTAGGGCAGGAACGGCTTCCACCATTACAAGCTATAGTGGAAGCAAAAATCCTTTCAGAGCAATGGGGTTTTGAGAAAGTGAAACCTTCTTCCTCTCTTTAATACTGCTCATAAGCATATCAAATGATATTCTGCCCAAGGAATTCATCTAAGTATTTGATAAGCTCTGTGTGTTCTTGTGAGATATGCGGTGTGTGCGTTGTTGGTAAGATAACAACATCTAGTAATGCCAAAAAGGCGAATTTTACCCTCAAGCCTTTACTTGTAATGATCCTTCTCTTGAAAATCTTAACAACGGCTACGACGAGAACCTCCTTCATAGTACCAAATAGCTCTCCCCAGTAAAGCTTTTCAGAAATATTTTTCTTGGATCTTTTCTTAGGGTGTTTTGGTAGCTTTATGCAGTTCAACACACTTACATATGTGAACTCTCGAAGTGAAAATTTTACTGGTTCGCCGGTGAAAATGAACAACACCTCATGTTTTTTTGCAACTTTTAGCTGCCTGGAAATGATGAATCGACCAAATTGTCCTTAGAAAGAAGGCTTTTCACTCATCTCAACAAATTTGCTAAATGGTGAAGATCTGATGGTATATAGTTCTTTAGTATCGAGGGCGTTTAGTATTTTTCTTATAGCATTGAGTTTGTGGTAAGGTGTTACCTTAACTCCAACTGGTTCTTCAGGCAAAAAGTCGCTCTAGGATGCGAACAGGTGGTGTTGGATGTTCGTTGTCTTCCATTTGGTGACTAGAAATGTAGAATCTATGGTTTGTCACGAAATTGATGTGTTCTTAAGAGAAGAGAGATAGGATAACGAGAGAGATATAAGATTTAGGAAGTTGATAGATCTTGGGGCTAGTTATGGATACTATTGGAGAAAGAAAGAAGTATAGCATATCAAAATCAAAAGAAATTTTTTCTTGAATTTACTATTGACAAAAGCTTGTAATAAGTCACGTAACCGGGAACACCGGTTACGAGTGTATAGGGATATCAGGATCTTCTAAAATTAACAACGGTAAAAGCACTATTAATCCTAGTATTCCATTTAGGGTGCTTATTATTTTTTTTTTACTTAAAACGAATTAATCGCGAACCGTCATGTGTCAGTGGAACCCACGAATAATATCAGAGCTGAGTTGGTGCTTAATTTGGAGTTTTAGAAACTAGTGGTTATGGTTTTACTGGGTCCACCTACCTCAAGCATCGAGCACCTCCCTTAATGATCCTCTAAGAGATTGGAGCCCTAATTTCTCAGGAAAAAAGAAAAGAAAAGATTGACACGTATACGTAAAGGTGTGTGGGCCCACAAATATAAGAATATCGTAGAAGACTTGCATACCGGGGAAACCGAAATAAAGTAAAATTGTCCTCAGAAACGCAATCCGATAATCGAAGGGAATAGGTTTGTAACGGAGATCAAAGCACAGGTTTGTTTCTTCCTCTCCTCTTATTGATTTACTGATGTCCTTAGAATTAAAGATAGGTTAGGGTTTTTGCAGATTATCGATTTCAGCAACGATGGCTAGTCTTAATGAAAAAGTCAAATTCAAGTATGAAGATGAATATGGAGATTCACCCCAAGCGTCGTCTCTTGAGTTTATAGAGCCTGATTATTCAGAAGAAGAAGATGGAGGAGCTGAAGGAAACGTACAAGTTAACTTGAAGAACGTGTTAACTGGTTTGGTTGCCATTGTGACAGGGAGTAACAAGGTCGTTGACGCTTCACAAGACCAGAACCCTTCTTCCAACGTCTCCTTCCTGGCTTCCTCCTCTGTTTACATTCCAAGCGCCCCGCCTCTTCTTGAACCCAACTACAGTGCTTACAAGGACTTGCTCGAAGCTGAACCTCCTCACTGGCTTCCCGACAGTTCCACTACTACCTGCATGCACTGCTCTTCTCCCTTCACCGCTATCACCTGCGGCAGGCATCACTGTCGCTTCTGTGGAGGTATCTTCTGTAGGAACTGTTCCAAAGGGAGGTGCTTGATGCCCGTTAGGTTCCGCCTAAGGAATCCTCAGAGGGTCTGTGATTCCTGCTACGAGAGGCTTGATCCTTTGCAAGCTCTCCTCATTAACTCCATTAGTAATGCTGTCCAAGTTGCTAAGCATGATGTTGTCGATTGGACCTGTACTAGAGGATGGTTAAATCTTCCCATTGGTCTATCCATGGAAGATGAGATTTACAAGGCTTCTAATACCTTGAGAGGTTACTGCCACGTGGCTACTTCAGACCCTGAGAAATCCATACCACATGCAGTTCTTGGTCGAGCTAAAGGTTTGGCCATTCTAACGGTCGCTAAAGCCGGGGCTTTGCTGTCCTACAAACTCGGGACTGGTCTGGTTATCTCTCGGAGATCTGACGGCTTATGGTCTGCTCCATCTGCCATACTTTCACTAGGTTTAGGATGGGGTGCTCAGGTAAGAAAAACATACATACTCTCTCTTTTCCATTTAACACATACCAGACGTGAGCTACTAAACATTTTTTGGTGCTCTTTGTCAGGTTGGAGGTGAGTTGATGGACTTCATAATAGTGCTGCATGACTTGAAAGCGGTGAAGACCTTCTGCAGCAGAATGCACTTCTCTCTCGGCGCAGGATGCAGTGCAGCAGCAGGACCTATAGGGAGAGTCTTGGAGGCTGACCTCCGAGCTGGTGACAGAGGCTCCGGCCTCTGCTATACTTACAGCCGTAGCAAAGGTTATTCTCCATCTCAACTTCTATTATTTGGCAGACTCGTTGCTGGATATTACAGGAGAATAATTTTGTCTTGTACCTGAGAGAAGTTTGTGTGTGTGTAACAGGGGCATTTGTAGGGGTATCTCTTGAAGGAAATGTGGTGACAACAAGAAGGGACATGAATGTAAAGTTCTATGGAGATCCATACCTAAGCACATCCGACATTCTACTTGGGATGGTGGATCAACCCAAAGCGGCTGAACCATTGTACACTGCGCTCAGAGACCTCTACGCAGGTTTACGTCAGTAATCTCCATTCGCATTACAAACAACCCGTGTGATAAAACGTTTTAAGTGTACATGTACATAGCAATTGTTTCTTTCTAGAACTTATTAAACGTTTTAGCGTTGATTAAATTTAATCAAGGATTGTTTACCTTTTTTTAATAATCACCTCTTTCATTCAAAAAATTCATATTTATGATAAATGTAATGAAAAGAAGAAGAAAAAAAAAATGCATTGCAAAAAACTCGTGAAGAGGAGGAATCAATCGCTTAAGGTACAATGAAGCTAAGGGACAAGCAAGCCATTAAGAGGTCTTCTGAGACTTCTTCCTGTAATTAGAGACGCTACAGTTTGGGCACACATATTCCAACCCATCTGTCTTGGCGTAATCCTGCATATAATCATTAATCAGTACACACACAGGCCACTTATGATGAGAGAGTGCAATTGCTTGTTCGTTTGCTTACCTTGAAGGCACCAAGGCCGGGCCTTCTGTCACATCCAAAATGAGCCCATTCTCCACACGATCCACAATTCACCCAGTCACCTGCCGTGCTACTGTTTCAACCACGAGCAAGAAGCTCATTAACATGCATCCTCTTACGCCAGAGAGAGAGAGAGTTAGTTCTTAATGTACCTGCGACATATTAAACAACATTCTCCATCTACATCATCATGAGCATACTCATACTCCAGTAGATACGTCTCATAGTGTCTTTTCAGCGTGTTGCCCACACCCTGCCATATAAAAACCTCTTTTAAAACAAGACTTTCAAAAATAGTTCAAGTGATGAGAACAGAAATCAAATTACTTACAGTCATTCTGTTTGTAAGAGTGTGGTTCCGCATCTTTGAGAAAACTTGTCCTTTCCAGTTGATCCCATTCCCTACGTGGAACCCTCCACGTGATACAACCTGCCAAAACTCTAATTACCTCACCAAATCCATAAAGCTGTCTGGGTTGATCAAAACCAAACTACCTCTCTGTACAAGTTAAACAGATCAAGCCGTTTAGAGTTGAGAACAGCATCCGGAAACTCTGCTAGTCCCCCTGGAGGAACAAGCCGGCTATGTCCTCGTATTGTCAGAAATTGCATCACATCCCTCAGAAATTCCTCCTACATGATAAGATATTAAGACATAATCCATATCAGCTCCAAAGAAAGAAACATCAAGTGTTTTCCCTTATAAGCTAGACCTCTGAGCAAATCTGAATATGCGCTCTTCCACAGTCGTGTTTCTTGAGAGGCAGAGGGTTTAGTGAGATGATTTGTTTCCTCTGGTACGAACCAGAAAAAGCTTTACGGTGAGTTACCAGAGTGCCACCTACTGCACCATGCTTTGGAGGCATAGGCAAGCTTCCTTCGGCGTGGTCACCATCAAATCTTCCCATTTCAGAATAAGCAGAGAAATGTAACATCTTATGTCGACGGGTGTGAGGTATTGGTCTCAGAGCAGCCACGTTCATTTTCTTCTTTGTAGCCCCTCCGTTTTCGATTTCCTGGATGTAAAATTTTTTCACCGGATGCAACCAGTAAAGGTATAACTAAATTTATATGGCCACAGAACTTCACCTAGATTATTAGAATTCAAAACAAATACAGCTTGTAAACAAAGTGTACTTCCAAATGAACATTCTGTATAGAGGAAGTTTCAACCTCCAGCGTCCTAAACAGTACCTTACTTCCTCTGCTGCATGGCTCGAATCTTTTCCTGATTGACACAGAAGGCGTTAGCCAGTGAGGAATTTTAGACAGAAGTGAATCGTGGTTTGAAGTATCATTGATCTGTTGTCCGCAGAAGAAAAGTAGACGTTGTGCATCATCTTTTCCAAAGGAAGCAACAGACAACCCTTGAATGCTGGCTACTCCAAGAACAACCAAACTTCGGTAAGACACATCTGGCGCCAGCTGTCTTAAAACCTACCAAAAGCAACACATTACCAAGAGAAAATTCATGAAACACACAAAAAAAAGAATCTGAAAAGCCTCCATTAATGTCCGTTGTACTGGACGAGTGGACGAGAGATTACTATCTACAAATCTAAGTTGAGCAAAGAAACGAGATTATTAACCTGCACTGCCCATGTTGGGACTTGCATCGAAACTTCAGACACACTTGCCCCACAAGCTATGGAGGCAGATCTCCGCGGCTCAGAGAAAACCCGATTTGTTACATCTGAGTTCACCACTGAATGGGCAAGTTGGATCTTCTCAACCACCTCTTGTTTTATGTGATTTTCCAAAAGCTGAAATTAAAAATAAATAAATAAATCCCATTGCATATGTAATGGAAAGAAGAGCACAGTTTCTAATAGATATATAGCCCATTGCCTGATCACTGAAACAGGTCTGCGCGTTTCCAGAAACCAGCATCGAAATGTGAGCTGAAGAACAGGTCGAGATATCACAACGCATGGTGACTACACCACGAGTAAATGTTCCTGCTTGAAGAGGAGGTGCTGGAGCACTGCAGTTTTAATTCGGATCAGCAAGAATATCAAGTTAAAAAACAAGTATTAAACCTAAGTCCACAGGCACACATTCATTGAACGGTTACTTAGTCACATAAAACACGTACCTAGAACGGTTATGCAGCTTACTTCCTCGCATCTAGAACAACGAAATAGTAAAGTTATAATTTGAAAGGAGTAAAGACATGTGCATTCATATATATATTAAATCCTTCTTTCCATGCATACATTTAAGTATTCCCACTAATGAAAGAGAATGAAAATTATAAACAAACGAGCCAGACTCACTTCTATTCTCAAGAGAGCATTGAGTCCATCCACTAGTGACCCCAGTAAAAGTGTATCCTGAAATAGCAATAAAGCTTTGGTAACATTTTCTCGAACAAGCAACCATCAAAAAATGTGTGAGAAATTCAACAAAACCCCACCAGTGTGCATTGTGGCCCACACAAAAGAAACCTTACGGTTACATCTTCATCATATATCTTTATTGATGGGAGGCTCTCTAATGAATTTTCCTCTTCAAGTTCATCGGCTCCCGGTGAAACCACATCAATCTTTGGAGGGTCTCCAAGCAAGCAGGGTCCCATCTCATAATTTATTTTACGGTTGTTTTCAGATGGAATAAAGGCATTGTTACTAGTACAATAAAGTCGAAAAGATGCTTCTGCAACCTGGAACGCATCCCATGTATCGCTGCACGAACTGCATTGCCCAAAAACATATCATCTAAAAGTTATATATGTAGACGACAACTAAGGCTTGTTGCAACTTCAGATGTTCGAGTAAACAATTACCTTTGTATGATTGAAAACAGAGCATGTCGGAAATGGCAGGCTGTGTATTTCGAGAGCACATTTTTCCAGTAAATAACATACTGAATCCCCTGCAAAAGAAACAGCAAGCACCAATGGACAAAACCGATTAAAAGGACCAATACAAAACAATCAGTTCAAAAGTTCTCCAAAATATAACTAGCATAGTTATACCTCGAACATAATGTATGTCAAATCTAGCAACTAGGTGAGCATCAAGGAAAACTGTCATCGAAAAGGTCCTTTACATATAAATTATATCTTTCCTAGACTCTAAACATAACAATTGGTAAAGGGGATAGCAACAAAGAGTTCATAAGAAGAACGAGCATTAAACAGGAAGGGAAAAAAAAGCAAAAACAGAGTTAGATCCTTATCAGGAAAGGTGTACCTTAGAGTAGAGTGCTTGAGCTAAATCTTCACCATTGGGGAGCTCAAGGTAGACCTGAGACAACAATATGACATCAAGGGCTATTAATATCTCACTGAGGGACCACTATAAACAAAAACTTAACCAGGTAACAAGAACCTAATAATCTTTATGGTTAAATTTCTGTCAAGGAAGAACATAAACCGAAGATCCTCTAAAACGATAAATGTACACACCGTTTTTGGTATTGTGGAACCAAAGAGAGTAAACAAGGAATCAGGAGTAGCAAATCCCAACAGTAAAGGACCAACTACATCACTATCTTCACTCTGCTCCCCTTGCAAGTACACAATATCGGGAGCTGAGGAGTTAACCGCAACCTGGAACTCCTCGGTAGTAGGATTATGCAATACCTGAAACTACAACATGGACCATAAGTCTTACCATTATCCATAAAATTCGCTTGAGATTAGATAGAACTCAACTTTCTCTCCTGAAGTCTACCAATTTTACGGAGCATTGAAGAAAACAAGTGTCTCACCTAATGATTCATAATCAGAACCACCTTAGCTAAAGTTGCACGTTTTCAACCAAGATATGAAATCTTACATTGAGTCGCCCCGAAGAAGAGAGATCCGGAAAAGGGTAACTGGGTTGAGCTTTGTGGTTATTGCTAAGCTCTCCAGAGACAAGAGCCAAAACATTACAAGGGTTTCTCGAAAAGGCTTGACCATGAAACATCATTCAAAGCATTACCAAACTTACTCTCTCCCTCACTCAAAAAGGTACCAAACCCTAATTTCTAACTCGAAGAGGAAGGGAGACCCAGAAATGAAAAAAAAAGAAACCTAAAAGAAGAGGCACATCATTCACGATTACAATTTGTTGATTTGACCGTGGAAAAAAAAGGAAGGAATCAACTTGATGATAGTAAAGATACAGAGAAATAAAAAAAAAATTTGAAGAACAAAATATATTTATTTTTTAAAGATAGAAGATGTAATTTGTCCACCGTGTTTTGTTTCACATTGAAACCCTAAAATCAAACCAAAACCCTTACTTATTAATCGAGAAACAATTTAAGAGAATAGTATTTACTTTGTAAATTATTTATATTTATGTCGTTTACTGATGTGTCACTTACACAATAATTTTTAATTTAATTAGTAAATTATCATTTCTTTACTAGAATAATTACACAAAATATTACTACTGTTCAAGTTACTTTTAATGTTTTTATTATTTTAATGTGCGTAAAAAATAGAAACAGAGCACATATGAAAAAAAAAAAACATTTCTTTGTTCAAAGAAAAATAGAAGAACATTAAACCATTTTTTGGTGTTATCCATTATAGTATAATTCTACTTATCAACATTTTGAACAAAATAGTAATTATTCACTTACTAACATATTGACAACCAAGTGAAATCAAACTTGATTATCTCAAGGCATAATGTTAGATTCCGGACTATTTGTACTCTACATTAGCAATGTTGCATATGTTTTCTTTGTTCCACACAAACAATCTTATGCATCAAAAGTTATTTAGCACATACATTGGATAGAGTCATAAGATGAATATTTTTTTAATCCTCTATTTTTATATCATTTATAAACAACGTCATTGTTATTCTAGGTTTTCTCAACTCAATCGTTAGTACATATGAATATAATATGAATATTCTCATTTCTTCTTTTAAATAAAAACTACGTAATTACCGATTAAAATATATACGACAATTAATGATTTTGAATAACAAAGATTTGATAATAATTTGTATATTTTTTATCATTTTAAATTTTTTATTTTACTAACCAAATTAAACAATCATATTAACCATAGAATAAAAATTTAGTTTTTTTGTATATGTTATATTTTGATTTTTTTAAAACGAAGATAAATTAAAAAAAAATTTAAAATTTCATAGTGAAAAGTTTTTTGTTAAAAAAATATAACAAGATACAAATAATCATAAAACCACAAGAGTATGAAGTCTTCTTTAGTAGATATTCATATTAAAATATATATCTAATTTAATACCGTTCAAATTAAACTATATAACATAAAATCATTGTAAATAAATAACAAAGACTTTTTTGATTTATATGTCCAAGCCAAAATAATATATACGTAACAATACAGACTTTTTAATTATTTAATATATATATATATATATATTATTTCATAATATGTAAAATACTATATAAAAACCACAAATAAATAATATTACATAAAAGTATTGTACATTCAATACTCATCGGCGCAAGTCTTAACCTAATATAATCTATTGGGCAACCCACAATTCTCACGAAAACTCAGACTAATTTGAAAAGGTTTTATTTTGTAAAGCTTTGTCACTTAAACACACTCCCACAAGTAGCCAAACATCAACAAGATCTTTATAAATATACTAAGGTTAACCCGTACGAAGTGACGGATGTTGTTTGTTTTGAATAACATACTTATATGTTGTCTTTTGAACTTTTGAATTATGTGGGAGATTGTCCGTAGATTTTTGATAATGTCAATAGTTTTTTGATGTAAATCTGCTATATTCTAGTTGTTATGTTTTTGTTGAAAATATTTATTCTTTGCATTTATAGAATAAAGAATTGGATACTATATAAGAGACATTTTGAGTTTTCTTTACATTTAGAAACGCTTTCCATATGTGAGTTACTTTTTTTGGGGATCGACTGTTTCTTAGAAAATTATACCTTTATAGAAAACATATAATGTTGTCCGTTGGGGAGAAAAAGTATAGGCTAGTTAGTTTTTTTTATTATTTTATATTTTATGTTATTCATTTTCGAAAAAAAATAGTTTAACCTTTATTTATTAGTTTATTACTACATTAACTCTAATTTTAATTTATTACTATTTTATTTTAATACTTTTTTGCTCTTAATTCATTTGTTACAAAAACATATTTACGATTTTGCCATTTGATAGACTTATTTTTCTAATATATTAAGTAGTTGCAAACTTATTCTTGAGAAATTTATTTCTTTTTATCTACAAATTTATTTAAATTTGACAGACTTCTTTTGACAAATTATCATGTTTTGGCCATAAAATTATTTAATTTCAACAGATTTCTATAGCATCCATAGATTTATTTTTTCTTTGACAACAAATTTATTTCATTTAGCAGATTTATTTAGGATTCAATAGAGTTATTTTTCTTTGGGCCATAGATTTACTTCATTTTGTTAGATTAAATTGAATTTGACAGATTAAATTTTTTCTTGTCCATAGATTTACTTCATTCTGACAGATTTAATTAAAATTTCACAGATTTATTTTTTCTTTGACCAGAAATCTAGTTTTGATTCAATAGACTTATTTATTCCTTTGACCACTAGTTTACTATAGTTAACCAAATTTGAATGCTTACACAAAACCATTTAAATACATATATGAACACGATCATTTTCATTATATTGTCCTGCAAATTTGTATGCATTCTTGTAATTACAGATTCAAACTACTATATTTAACAAAGTTCACAAATTGTTAAGCTCTCTCTCTCTCGTCATTGTTGCACAATAGCCATAGTCAAACGCTTAGTGTGTTTAGATGATTGTTTAGAAATACATGTAGAATATTGCTTATGGCATTCACCTCTGTAGCTAACATTCATTCCAAAGAGATCAGTGAGGACGTGATAGACCAAGATCAAGAATGGAGTAATCATTGAATACATTTCTAGTTCTTTGGAAAAAAAATAACCAAAACCCTAAACATATATCGACTAAGAGCAAGGCCGTGTTATTATTCAACAGAGTTTTCCAGGTTTCCGATTGTATAAGAACACAATAAACGACAACCAAACCCACCAGTTACATAACTCGTCATCTGTATTTTTATCGTATAACATAGTTGAAAATGCATCAAAGTACATATAAACCGGGATGTCTGTGGATATGCCTTTCTTCACCTCCATAAACTGATTTTTTTAAAAAAAATTGTCTCCTTGTCAACTTTACTCTCAAACTCCAAGACAGTCTTCTGTATCCCCTTCTTGTTATACATACTACGAAAAAGAACCTTTGCCATGTTCAGCCAATGAAAATCCATGTTCCGACTTTCCCTAGACCAAATTATATCCCTATCAAAATTCACCACGACCTCATTATTAAACATACAATAAGGGAATCCACAAACAACTAAAGCATGGTCTTTGTGATTCCATGTGAAGGTTATCTTCAAGGTTTTCTTTTTTCTCATCAAATGTGAAGCAATCATAAAAAAGAGCTCATAATCACATTATAAAAGCATTTGTTTCAGACTCATCCAAAAGACGTGGGTATAGATAATAGAAACTATAATACCTCTAGAATCTTGTACATGGAGCATAAGCATGTGACCGAAATTTCTTGAATTGGCTCGACAGTGGAACATAGAAATTTCGGTCACGGTCGAGCCAACATGCTAGTCTAAGTTCATAACGCTTGGTTATATACACTGCCAATGGTCATTAGAGACGAGAAACATGATACATTACTCTTTACACATATGTCTTTTTAATAGCTATCTACTTGTCTCAGGGGCTTTTTCTTTTTTACCATCTGTCATCTTCATCCAACTCTTTCATTTATATTATCCATGTAGATGATTCATCCAGATTTTATGAAACTGTTTGTTCCCTTATTTTCATTTCTATTCACATGAGTTTTGTAAACAAATTACTAAAATACTCTTATTTTTATTTAATCGTATTTTATTTTTGTTTCACTGTTACTTTCTATTTATTATATAAATATCATTATTTTAAAATATAGTTTTGGGGGGAATAAATTTTTCATGTTTTGACAGGAAAAGACGTTTTGCGGTTATTGGCGAGAAAATGTTTTTTTACGTTTTTTTTGGGGGGGTGGTTATATACTTTTCCATTTTTAGCAGGAAAATGAGTTTGGTGGATTTTGGGAGGATAATGTGTTTTTGAAGTTGTGGCAAGAAAATGCGTTTTGCGGGTTTTAGCGGGAAAATACGTTTTGCTTTTTTGGTTCAAAAATGTGTTTTTATGTTTTTGGTGGGAAAATGTGTTTTGCAGGTTTTGGCGGAAAATTGTGTTTTTTCGTTTTTGGCAGGAAAATGCGTTTTTTTTTATTTAAGTGGAAAATGCGTTTTTGCGATTTTGGCGGGAAAATGTGTTTTATGGTTTTGGCAGGAAAATATATTTTTTTTTTGTGGAAAAATGCAGTTTTGTTATTTTTTCTGAGTGACAAAATGATATATGTTCAAGTTTGTAATTTGTGAATTATATAAGGGGTATATAAAATATATTATACCATTTTGACAAAATCATCTCCATCTAGATGGTCCAAATTAATTCATCTTGATGAACTTTAAAATTAAGTCTAAAATTTTGAAAGTCATATAGATGAATCTAGGGGTGGGACGGACCGGATATCCGGGGTATTTTAGGATATCCGGATCCGGATCCGGATCCGCCGGATCCGTGATTTTAATATCCGGATCCGGATCCGCGTCTTCCGGGTATCCGGACTTCGGATATCCGCCTATATATTGTGATACCCGCGGATACCCGGATTCGGATCCGGATCCGTAAAAATAATTAAAAAAAAAAAATATTTTAAAAATATAAAAAATCTAAAAATAAAACATAAATTAAATATTTATACAAAATTTATTAATATATATATGACATATAATATTAGTAAAAATTAAATATAATATTAAAAAAATATTTTATGTATAAATATTAATATATCAAATATAATTATTAATAAAATTAAAAATTTAATATATTTTAAAAACACGGATCCGGATCCGGATATCCGGACTTAAAAATTAAGATATCCGGATTTGGATCCGGTTTGGACGGATCCAAAATTTTATTATCCGAATTCGGATCCGGGCACTCCGGATATCCTATTTTCGGAGCGGATCCGGGACGGATCTCGGATCGAATCCGGATCCCGGATAATACGTCCCAGGCCTAGATGAATCATCCAAATAAGTAGTATTTTTAATGCATAAACAAAAAAAAACTTTCATCTCCATCTAAATGACTCATATATCAAAGGAGTCGTTTTGTGGTGAGACAACGACGCTGCTCGGTCACGCTTCAATCTGGATTCAAATCTAAGATAAAATCATAAAAGATCAGAAAACAAAAAATCCAACTCTGGGAAAGTCAGAACACTCTAACGTATACAATTGATATCTCGATCGGATATCTTGACCCTGGAGCTATTCTGCTGAAACTCACCGCCATAGCCACCGTCTGTAGTGAAGGAGAGACCGAGAGCTTATTAGATTTCTTCCAAGGTTTTTCGGGTGCTCTCTTAAGAAGTCCAATTCACCGTACAATGAACTGGTCTCCACATCTCTCTGGTTCTTAGCTGCAACAGGAAACGATTGACGGTGTTCTGAGTTTAGTTTTAGGAGACAATTGATTTTTCTGTCTGGTCCTGGTCTTGTTTTCATTTTGTCTGGAATTACCGTTTTCTAACTAGGATTCTCCCAATTCGTCCAGAATTTCCGGTGAATCCCATGAACCCTAAATGTTGTTTTTGTTGTTGTAAAAACTTTACCGTGCTTTTAATAGTTTTTTTTAATTGTTTACGAAAATCTATATAATGGCATTGCTGTAACAATTATCAACTACTATATATGGTTATTTTGTCTTTGTGCTACCATTCTAACATGCATAAATTAAAAGAACTTAATTAGTAATTATATGATAAATAAGAGTTAGTCTGAGTAATTTTCTCTATTATTTTTCTTATTCCACTTTACGTTTTCATTTACTTTTATTTTAAATCTAAAATAAATAAAAATAATTGTTATGCTAAAATATATATATATATATATAAATTTTTCTATATTTTCATATATATATACTATATATATATATATATATTACTACAAAATTGAGGTTTTTCCTCAATTCTGCTTCAACTACATCATCAATTGTGAAATCTGCGAGGGCCAAATTTTATTTCTGGGTTTATGTTGAATTTGTTACACAAGTGATAAATGTTGGCCTGAAATTTGATAATTTTGGCCCAAGTGCTTTGTTGTCTCGTTATACACACTCCACCGTTAGGATTTATGTGTCTCCTCCTTTAATCTTAGAGAGAAGAGTTTTCATCAGTAATCGGTGTGTCTATGTCGGTTTGCGTTGTTTTGTGCTCAGTTCATCCCCTCACATGCGTTACAAGTGGTATAGATTCAGCTGTCATTAGCAAAATCTTAACTATTTCGACCCACTGCAACCACAATCTCATTCAATGATTATTATCTTTTTTCCAAGCGGTGGAACATTCCCTATAGAAAAAGTAAGGCCTCATTCCTTGAGAATCATCCTCACAATTCCAATTGCAATCGGAATTTTCTTTCTTAGTATAATAGCTAACTCTTCCCTTCTGCTTGCTGATTTGAAGGCTTCGGCTGGTCAGGTTCTGGGAAACTGGAAACGTGAAACGCAATGGCGAGTTAATGGGGTTGACATGATCCTCCTCGATACTAAGGTATTCATAAACATATTATTTTTAAAACAAACTCCAGCGTATAGTACCCAGGTTTTCATAATATTATATTATAATGAGAGAGTATTTTGATGGACAAATCTCTCAAATAAACTTTTTAAATTTTTTTCACAAAATAAATCTAAAAATGATCAAAATTGATTTTTTTTTAAAAACAAAATAATATTTTTTAAATTTTTTTTTAAATTTTGTACCTCAACTCCAAAATTCCACCCCATAATTCTAAAGCATAAGTTTAGATTAGTTAACCTAAGGATATAAATGTATACTTACAGCCTTTTTAATAAATTTTGGTTATTTTTCTCTTTGAATACAAAATTTTTTTAAATATATTTTGGTCATTATTTCTATTTTGATTGCGTTTGTTTTATAATTCATCATTTTCATGTGTTTCAAGTCACTCACCGTGAATGTCTACCATCTTCCTACTTTCACGGAACTTTTTAGCAGAAATAGTCTTCTAGATTGAGGTGACTAAGGAAGATGAATGAAAAGTCTTGGAAAAGATAGAGAAAGTGAATAAAGAAACAGCTTTGCAAAGGGAAAACTAAAAGATGAAATTGGGGGAAAGTAGAGAAGACTAGAAGGCTGGTGTGATCGTGTAATGGGAACAATAACGATTCAAAGGTCACTCTGTCTCTTTGGCATCAGAAAGAAACACTTTGTCCAACATGACAGTTTTCCATAGACGCCTCTGTTTGCCTGAGCATGTTCGACCCAAGCCGTTGCGTTTCATAAACAATTACAATGCCTCGCCATGGACCCAAAATTTGTTATTGGTACTGCAACCTCCTTCCAAAATCCGTTTCCGTGTATTCAAATTTTTTAGGAATAATCTATCCCCATAATCTCTGTCTCCTGGGATTGTGCATAACAAGTTGTCAGTTTCCGTTGTTTCATTTGGTTAAAGCATAGTTAATTCGACGATAACAAGTTGGTTTTGTTCAAATTTTTTATCATAAAACATACCACTACTACTTTGATGACATTGGAAAAAGAATTCGATTCAAAGCTTACCCTTCAAGGGAACGGTAATGATGTGAGTATATCGAGAAGCAAGAGCTCTGCTTTCAAATCTCCTCGTGAGAATTTCACCATCCAAGATTCCTAGCTCGACAAGATATATGGCGTTGGCTCCTATTCAAAGCTTTCATTTTTACTCATCAATCTGGATACTTTCTAGCTATAAGTCGATCCTTCACATAAGTTGGGTCATGGGTTAACTGAATACAGGTTGTTGGGCGAAGAAAAAGAAGGAGAATGGAGGTGTGTATGCGTTGGAGATCATGGACAAAAAGTTTATCACCAAGGACACCTTGGCAAGGAGAATAAAACAACTTATCTTAAACTTGAGAGGATTGTTCTTGATCAGTTCCATCATCATGGGGTTGTCAAACTCTTCTTAGTGCTTCAAGATTTGTTCTTACTATTTGTGTAGTTTCTTTCTTCTATAGAATATCGACTCTTTGTGCTTTAACATGAAGTGATATTGGTCCTTAGCTTTTATGGACATGGCGCATGAATCTTGTGAAAGAGGGGAGCTTTTCGACCAATCTCCAGAGTAAGATACTACCATTCAGAGTCTGTGAAGATTGGTTTATGTTCTTGAAAAGTAGTGTTGTGTTATGGTTCTTCTCTTTTATTTTTGGCAGAAAGGTCATTTATTAGAGGATGAAGCTCGGTTTTACAATGCACAAGTTGTGGATGCTCTTGAGTATATACATACTATGGGACTCATACATCGAGATATAATGGTAGTTTTTTCTTCCACATATCATCTCTACTGAGTGAAGAACCAAGAAGGACATTATTGCTAACTTGAGTTTTGAATGTGTAGCCGAAGAATCTGTTGCTGACTTCAGATGGACACATTAAGATTGCTGATTTTATTAGTGTAAAGCCAATGCAAGACAGCCAGATCACTCTACTTGCCAATGCAGATCCATTTTTCCTCAACGTTCTTTGTCACATAGTAAAATGTACGTCTGCTAACTCTTATTGAATTTACGTCCTCATCCTTCCTCTGTACTAAAGAGAAATAGAGCCAGTAGCATTATCCTTACTGTCTCTAATTATGGTCTCATCAGTTATTTTTTTTTTAATTATTATTTAGATAAAACATTTGTGACCGAATCACACAGTTCAAACATCTAATAAAAAACATGATGATCCAAAAGAATCATAAATTATGGAATCGTCGGTTCCGATTGATTTTTGTAGTAGAGACAAAGCACTTAACCGTTTCTACCCCTATTTCCACGTCCACGGTTTCCTCGTCCGCGACCCGTTAAGTGTAAGTGACCATCTCTAGCTTTTGTTGACGGCTTAACCGGTCTTTCTCGAAGTATTCTTTTTCCAAAAGGTGTCATAAGATCCATCGAACTCGTCTCTATGTTAGAACTCAATAGATCTTCTTTATCTCCCTCTAAAGATATCAAGGAAGCAAACATGTTGGAGCCTAAAACCTGTTCAGTTATTCCACTACAATCTTTCTGGACCAGAAGTGATTCTTGAGTAGTTGGGGTAGCATTAGTCGGCAAAGCTTGAGCAGTCTCCGTAACCGGAGACTCAATATCTTCATTGATACAAACAAAACACGGGGAAACATACATATTCTCGAGTTCTGTAACAGTAGCCAAAGAAGCTAAGTCATCCATAAATGGATTACTAACAATTTCAACCTGACTTTTCTCCTTACCTACATCGATGTGACTGATTGGTGGAGAATGATCAGAAGAGACAGTAGCAGAATGGCCCAACGGTTCATTGATAGAAGGAGGAGCCTGACTAGTTTCCTTTAAGGGAGCGGGTGCAATCAGAGTAGGAGTTTCCACGGCTGTTGAGACATGGACAACTCCAACATTTGTAAGAGAAACATCGACATCTGTTGAATATTTTCTTTCTTGGTCTTGTGTTGTAGTCTTTTGTTGAGAAAGGGACAAACATCTTTTGGCCTTGTGGCCTAGTTGACCGCATTTCTCACACTTCGTAGGGAGCCAAGAGTATTCCACGTCAACCACTGAGAAGTTTCCTTGCTTGTCCCATGCTGCGATTTTCTGTGGGAGCGTCTTATCAAGCTCGACTTCTACCATAATCTTAGTTTCACCTATCATAGTAGGGTCTAGGCACGGCTTATGCGATAACATTGGTTCTCCTAACCCTGAAGCAATCCATTCAATTGCAAAGATGGAATACAACTGAGTAGGAATGTTTTTTAGTGTAACCCAAAGTGGAATTGAGGTGATCTCTGGTAGAGATAAATATTTTGAGGAAGTCCATGGAGCTACGAACATTATACAATCATCGACATGCCACAATCCACGTTGGAGGACCCATTTTCGAGTAGATTCATCTGGAATGTGGAAGATATATGAAAATTCACTTATCTTCCTAACAAAGATCTTGCAATTTCTACCCCAAAGCTTGTTGAGAATCGCATGAACTAAACCACCAGATGGGACTAAACAACGACGGAACTGGCCTATCACATAATCTTTCTGGTTCTGCAAACCATGGATAAGAACATGATCAGGTATAGTTACCTTAGGTGTGCCATCCTGCATATACTCTGGTATTGTTACTCGATGAAGGTTTCTGGATAAGGGATTCAGTCGGAGCAGTCCATGGAAAACGCGTCTTATCTGTTGGAAAATGAACTATGGCAGGAGTAGTAACATCCACTTTGGCTGATGAGATTCCAGCAACCTCTTTGTGATGTTTTCCTTTACCCGTAGGCTTGGCTGGAAGAGCTGGCCATTCAGATGATGCTAGAGGTGCTTCAGACAGAACCATAGATTCTCCAAACAGTGCCAATGGTTTTACCCAAGCTCCCTGTTGTGGGGGATTAGAGGAACCAGGGAGCGTCGTGGGTGGAATCGAAGTAGATAGAGAGGCTTCATCCTTTATGTTAGATGGTTTAGGAACATCAGGATTCACCACAGGAGGTGAGAGAGGCAAGGCGGATGAAACAATTTCGTTGGTGGCGTTACCTGAACCAACAATATGAAAACTCGACGAAGGGAGAGCTGCAATTTCAGAGTTTGACATCTGTTTAAACCAAGGTGAAGAGGGAGGATTTGATATAGATTCGCTAGGAGGAGCTAAAGGTCGACGGCGGAGCCGCCAAAATCAGACGCGTCGAGCTTAGATTTCGCTTTCAGAATCACTAGAAGAGGGGTGCGTGTAAACTACGCGTCGAGGTTTCCGTTTCTCATCAGTTGATGTTGTGAGATAAGTTCGCAACATTTCACTCACCCCACGGAACGCACAGAGATCTCAAAGCTAGGTAAACTGATTCGAAGTTATTATTTGTGTCATCACCCAACCAAACACTACACAGACACGCCTACAGATCGAGTGGGCCACAACCAATTACCAAAAAGTAAGGCACTACACTACAAGTGGTGGTTGATACATTCAGACCAAAAAAATACAACAAATAAAAATTTTCAACGTGCAAACGCTACCACTTAAGAAACTTTGCCGATTACAACTAAACCGAAAAAAAACCCAAAGTACATTTATTCCCAACATAAATCCAATTATACTCATAATCATATATAGTAACGTCATAGGGAACTCCCGAAAGACAGCTCAATTAATACTGCATCACACTCACACTAATGATCCACTAGGGGTCCTCTAATGAACGACCATGTAAGAATTTACGACCATCTTTACATTAACCACCTACGTAACATCCATTACCTACGTAATCAGAGGTCCACAACAGTAGTACAACTACAAAATCTCATGTTATTCCCATCAATGCACTCCCTCAGCCGAACTAACATTTCGTTATATTATACTCCCTATGTTTTTTAAAAATAGACTTTTTGGAGTTTTCACACATTAAGAAAACATATTAAATCACTATATTAAATGTATTGATTTCTGTAATTTTCAGTTTTCAATAATTTTTTACCAATAGTAACTCAATAAAGTCAATTAATTTTTTTGAAGTTTGCAATATTC
Organism: Moricandia moricandioides; assembly: GCA_905132885.1. Classification (NCBI taxonomy): domain Eukaryota; kingdom Viridiplantae; phylum Streptophyta; class Magnoliopsida; order Brassicales; family Brassicaceae; genus Moricandia; species Moricandia moricandioides. The sequence continues at coordinate 104,492 of CAJHQQ010000217.1, read as the reverse complement.
TTATAGAAAACACAAAAAATCTATCTTTATGAAACAAATCATTTTTTTAAAACATCTATCATAGTGAAACGGAGGGAGTAATGCACAAGACAACTTCACTTAAGTAAACAATAAAGGTCAACTACAAACATGGCTGGCTTAGACTTATTCGGGGGCCTAGGGAATTTTTTTTTCTTTTAAATCTTATAATAAATTAAATTTACTTAAATTACTATTAATAATTTAAAGTTAAATTTTTAAAAACAAACCAAATAAATTTATTCATTTATATTTTAAAAATAAGAATAATTGACTTTATTTTTAGAATATAGTTTACAATTTAACTAATATTATAGTATATAATAAGAATATGTTTACCCCTAACAATATCAAAATTCAATAGGTTTTTAGTGAGCTCTAAGACCACAACACAACTCCCCCTTGGCATTGAGTCGAAGCTGACTACAAAAACTCGAAGACAATTCAAAGAACATGATCTTCATTCTCCACCACCGAACCAATTACTTAAATTCGGCACAAACAAACCAACTACAACGTCAATCGCAAACCAACTCCTACAACTAGATTAGGATATTAACAGTCATATACGATAAAATAATATATTTCTAATGTTTAGTGTAAATGAAACATATCTTGGGCGTAGCGCGGCATAAATAGTAGAGTTATAAACTAGTTATGGACATGTACATCTTAACAGGGAGGCCATTGGCTGATACCTTTAAAAGCTTGTTCTTCGCCATAGTCTTCGAAAGGAAAAACCCACATAACTACGTTTCCACCGTTACTCCCATCAGCACCGCCGACGCCAAAACCACGATCGAGTTTTAGTTCTAACTCGCTAAAGGTCTCATATTTCGATTTGATGGACACCGATATGCTAGAGACTTCCTCTGTGACCACATCCAAACGCAACTAGCTCTCGATCTTCGATAAGACAGCTCAATCATAGCTGTCTTATCTCAAATTCTATATCTTTTAAGATCCATTTTCATATTCTAGTCGTGGACATGGACACCTTAACACGAAGGTCGTTGGCTGATACCTTTAAGAGCTTGTTCTTCGCCATAGTCTCCGGGAAGGAGAAACCCACATAGCCACGTTTCAACCGTTACTCCCACGGTCATCGGCACCGCCGACGCCACCACCACGATCGAGTTTTGGTTCTACTCGCTAATGCTCTCATCTTTCGATCTTTTGTACACTTATCTGCTGGAGACTTCCCTTGTGACCACATCCAATCCAATGAAACTAGCTCTCGATCTCCGGTAAGACAGCTCGATCAGAGCTTATCCATTGGAGCTCAACCAGAGCTTTCTTATCAAAGATCGAGAGCTATTTACGTTGGATTGGATGTGTTCAGGGGGACGTCTCCAGAATATCAATGTACAACTGTTTGAAAGATGAGACCTTTAGCGAGTTGGAACCAGAACTCGATCGTTGTGTTGGCATCGGTGGTGCCAGTGACAGTGGGAGTAACGGTGGGAACTTGGTTATGTGGGTTTCTCTTTCCGAGAGATTATGGCAAATAAAATATTTTAAAAGGTATCAGACAATTACCTCCATGTTAAGATGTCCATGTCCACAACTATTCCATAATTCTACTATCCATGCTTTGGTATCCACATCTACGCTTAGTTTGTTTTACACGTTAATAATATATATATTATACATGAAAATGGATCTTAAAAGATAGATAATTTATTATGAAATTATTTTAATATATTTTAGAATTTGAGATAAAACTAAATGAAAACATAAAGTTGAATAAGAATAATAAAGTGAAATAAAAAATAATAATAAAGTGGAATAAGAAGAGAACAATGATTCGCGTGATGAGAAGAAACATCTCATATAATTGGAAACAGTAAAACTATGGGCAATGAAGCAAGTCTAGGGTCATAAGAGTCTTTTCGACAAGGGAAAGTGTGTCTCAAACACTAAATGTCATGTAGTGTAATTGGAATGTGAAAAAGTGTCTCTAAATGTAAAAAAAGCTTATAGAATAAAAGGTAACGTTGATGTTATGAGTTTGTAATATTGAAGCAAAATAATATTTTTGGAATAATTGATCCAAATGTTTGTTCCAAATCTTTTGGTTTACAGGGTAAGAGTGTTGGTCCCCAAGGTTCATGACGTGGGCTTTATATGTTGGATATATGAAACTTGTGCTGGACGACCAGTTGAAAAGCAATATGAGATTAGTCACACTCGTTAGTTATTTATTGTGGAATAGTTCGAGATTTTGGGTGTATTTATTGTGTGTTCGAGACTGTTGAAAACCTTAAGAGTATATGATATTAGTTACTCCGAGTTTGTTATGTTTACCAGATGTTCGTCCAAAATTTTAAGTCTTTCCGGTGAGGTAACTTTTGAGAGTGCGACACAGAGCTGGCTATGACTGAATATTCTTTGAGGTAGATATATAGTGACTTATTTTAAACTTTACTCCTGACTTTTATTGATTATCATTGCATAGCACAGTCGTAAAGAGTATTTTCGCCTACGTAAAGTGAATGGGTGGATGTTCTTGTTTGGTAACAATTGAATATGTGGGATGAAGAGAAGACCTTCTCTCTGACATATTTACTGCCACTCTTTCAGCCTCAATGATTCTGAACCCGAGCCGTGTAACAACTAACCTTGTTTTGTTGTTTAAACCATTTTCTTGTTAATGTTCCGTAACATCGTTAAAGTGCTCCAAATTTAAAGCTTAGCTTGTGTGTCGGTAGGCCAGGGAATTCTAGGGAGTTTAGATACTCTTGGGTATAGTTTGATTTCCGGTCACCATCGGGTGTTGACTCATATACGATAGTATCAAAGCTTAAGTATTCTTTCTCTTATGAAGATACCATTGACAACATGCATTGTTTATCTCTCGGGAGGTGTCATTTGTGGGGGTAATATAGCTCTCTCACTCTTAAGTAGCCGCGGTCATCCTATTTTTCCTAGAAAATTGGATATGATGCTAGTGTAAGTTCTTGGTGTTTGTCCCCCATTACGAAACCATTAAGTCTGGATATAAACTAACTCGAGCATCTTTCCGTCTGTTCTTTTGGCCATTTTCCATACACTCGACATTGCCATTACCAACATCTAGTATCCACTTTGCAAGTACTTTATCTTCAACTCTTAGTCACATGTTTATGGTCGACCGAACACGTGGACATTATCCCATAAGTAAGATTTTTTATAGATGCTTGGACGGTTTCATGTCAACTCCCTTATCAACAACCAATATATTTGCCTGAAATCACCACCGATCATAAATGTCTTACCCCCAAATAGATTTAAAGAGGCTACTTCTTCGTTTATGGAAAGTATATCTTTCAAAGTGCGAAAAAGTGTCTCAAAAGTATGATGGCAAGCCATTGGAGTTTCATTCCAAATGATCAAATCAGCCTTATCTATTAGTGAAACGAGCATTTGATCACATGCTTATGTCACAAATTGATTATTATCTGAGGTTGAGAGGGAGTTTGAAGCGGGAGTGTGCAGTTTTCCCGCCTGGAAGTAGCAAAGCAGCAATCCCATCTGATGCTACTAATATCACTGCTTTTATTTTGAACATAAGCTTACTATGATCATTCAGTATAAAAATGTTTTCCAATCCCACCAGGTCTGTACACGAAGAATATCTTCCCTTCATGTTTATAAACTTATTGGAGTATTGCGTCTTATATTTTCCTATGATGTTCATTCATTAACTTGTAAATATTTTCATGCTCTGCAGTCTTTTTTGGCAGTATCAAAAATTAGCTCCTCTCGTAAAAACATTGGATATCATGGAGAATGGTCATGTCAGGCATGGGCATACCTGGGTAAGCAGCTGAGGACTTGTCATTTTCTTTCAGCAGCCTCTCCACTTCAACTAAAGTGTATTGCTGGAGTTGTTCATCTGGTAGCAATAGTCGGTAGAAGTCAATCTCTTTGCGTTTCATGTAGAGAATGTCTTCAGATAAATGATGCCATAAATGGTCCCCTGAATCAACGGTTCTTATGATCTAAGGTCCACCGACCTGACACACAACCCAAAGGTCCATCTTACCAAAGGTGCACATAGTTGGCAGTTCTTACGATCAAAGGTCCACCGACCTGATCATCCATTCAACTCGAAGGTCGATCATGACATGTTGGTCCATCACGGCTGAAGCCAAGATACAACCCAAAGGCCCATCATGTCTGAAGCCAACATACGACCCAAACTCAGTCACGGCCGAAGCAAACATACACTCAAATGTCGATCACAACATAAGGAAACATACACCCAAAGATCGACTACAATCAAAGACAACATACGACCCAAGGCCAAAACACGATTATAATATCTTTTATGGAGTGAAGGAAAAATATAAATTCCTTATTTAAATTTGTTTGCCACATCCGTACTTTTCTTAATTAATGATCTCATTTCAATCCGTTTTATTAACAATGTTCAGCAATTCATTTCAAGATTATTTCTATGTTTTTCTGAAAAACATAATGATATAAACATGACATCATCATGCACAATCTAACATGAAACATCTTTAGAACACGAAGAACATTATTCGTTCCTTGAGAAAAAATCACTATGAAAAGCGAAAAAAATTCCATAAAACTCTTACTCATGCAAAAAATCTCGAATATAGGAATCAAAATTGCTAAGGCATAAAATAATGGGCTGCCACGAATAACGTTCTCACCGTAGATGAATCACAAGGATATGAAGACTCACAAACTTCCTATCATTTTCCAGCGAAGAACACCTTCCAGGTTTCTTTGAGTAGTGAGCGAAATGAGAACCCAAAATCCCTTTTAATAGGATTTTTTGGACTTTCCAACTAAGTCGGGAATGTAGTGCATTTTCTCTATTTGACTTGGTCAAAGATCACCATTAATGGCCTCATTCCTTCTCTATCATACTTTCATTAGTTGAATCATGCAGACGTGACTTTGTGTTGGTTTAATCTCGCAACAGTAGTTAGTTAAACTTATCTTACTTGAAACCCAAATTTTCTGATAGTCGAACTTTCTTTTATTGGATTTATGGTTCCATTCTCTCATTGCTTAGACCCCCATCATTCCATGATCAATTTATTGTCACTCACCCTGATATGGAATCGTTCCAAAAGCTCATTGAATATCCAACACTTAGTGAATTTCCGCTTATCCATTCTGACCTTCGTGAAAATGATTGTTTCCACACTTAGAAAAATAATCTCATTCTAGCAAAAGTATCCCATGATCAATTTCTTTCAAAGATAAAAAATAATCTAGGAGTAGATCTTTACACATATCCAGTGATAGATAAGCTAACTTTAGGTTAGACCATGTATCTAACTCACACCTCGACTAGGGGGCCACTCCCTGACCCATTTGCAACTAGAACTACAAGTACGAGTGCATATCTCTGACCAAGTGATGGATATTTTGACAAAATTAATTGCTGGAACCAAAATGACATCTCTCACAATAATTATAATAAACTGACTACGCTTAGGGTTGATCCTTTGACAAGGTATGTAAACATAGGCCTGGGCATTTCGCGTATCGGTTTGATTTGGTTCGGGTATCGAGTAGTTTGGGTAAGAAGCTTGAGGATTCATTTACTATTTGGCCTATTTTTGGTTCCGTTCGGTTTGGATAGTTTCGGGTTCGGTTAGGATAGTAAAACTAAGAAACGAAAAATACCCAGAAAAACTCAGTTTTCATTTGGTTCCGGTTCCGGTCGGTTAGTTTGGGTAGTTCGAGTTAAATATCGAATATTTTGGGTAAAATATTGAATAATTAAGATAATTCAGATAAAAATCTTGGATATTTCAGTTTACTTTAGATATATAGGATAAAAATATTTAGATACTTTTGGATATTTTTGGGTGGTTCGGATACTATATAATAATTTAATTTTCTTTAACTATTTCGAATACTTTAATAGATTTTTTAATTATAAATACATATTAAGGTATGTTATGTGTACATATAATTAATATTTTATATATTCGGGTATCGGTTCGGTTCCGGTTCTGTTCAGTTCTGGTTCAGTTTGGTTATTTTAGATATAGAAATATATAAATCATTCGAGTATTTGAGGGTTTCGGTTTGGCTCCGGATTTGGATATTTCGGTTCCGATTTAGTTCTTTGGTTCCGATTATTTTGCCCCTGCCTATATAGACAGTTCGATTCTGATTCAGCCTCATATCAAAACAACTAAAATTTTCACATGCATAACCAAAACAAGATATTTAGGTAGCTCGAAATTGAGGCTAACTACTACCAAATCCAATTTCAGTTTGCTTTAAAATCCCAATAGAGAGAACAATTCATAACTCAAGATAACATACATGACCTCATTTTAGTAATGATTTTCTTATCAATAAAATGGTTTATTTTCGGTAGATCAACACTAAACTCAATATCAAACCCCTGAAAATTGCGCACTATAACTCAAACACAAATTTTACACCACTAATAGGGTAATAATAAACTAAAACGTAAAAAATGTTACTATTAGTATAATCGAGTGATGATCATCTACAACTACGTTTGGTCGACTCACATCCAGAAGCTCATAAGAAAAAAATCAACTCGGTAAAATAGTTATTGTATAAGTCCAATCAATCAGAAGGAACTAAAGGAACTCATCATAACGCCCAAGCTTATAAATCTATTGACAATCTTGGCTCAATACTTGTAGGACGACTATCTCGATCTAATCCATGTCTTAAGCCTAGTGTAGTCAATTGACAATCATGCAAGGTGTTGTGTGTCTTCTAGTGTTTGTGCCTTGTTTATCATGAGATCATCGTGGAAACTGGATTTGTATAAAAGAGTGTTTTGTGGGGTGTGTGGGGTGTTTTGAGAGATGTCACTTCCTTAAATCTTTCAGTGAAGTTTCTGAGTGGTTCATTCAACCATTAGGCTAAGGCCCACATGCAAGTTGTTGAGGCTCCCTGCTAGATGAACATCAAGTAATGCTTAAGGAATACAATTGATAGTTGTTTATCGAGTTCACCCTAAGGCGGGAGGACCATCGTAAGGTTGCGCCTTTAAGGTTACTAAAAATAGTCCTTCTTGCTATGCTATGAAGAATCCCCAGCCGTCTTTCCTATCAACTTGTTCCGACCTAGGATAATAAGCTCATGGGGCTCTTGGGAGTCATCAGCCTGTTATCCCCGGCGTACCTTTGATCCGTTGAGCGAGAGCCCTTCCACACGGGACTCCCGGATCACTATGGCAAATACCAGCTAACGGACCGAACCCCCACCAATAACTAAGATTGCTCGGGATGTAAAAATAAGTGCTTCGAATCATTGCTATTTGATCCGGCTAGACAGGTTAGGAGATTGGGGGCCCCTTCTCAACGATTTGATGGAATGGAATCTCCCGAGGACTCAATACCGATCCTTTTTCACAAAATGAAGTGGTAGAAATTCTCGAGAAAACGAAAACGGCTGACTGTAACATGTATCTCGATCTTCTGATCTGAACATGGCTCATCCCATAGCGATGTTGAAAGATGTTAAGTGCTAGATTGGGTAAATTGTTCTATTGTACATCCAAGATTTGATCTCTTTGGGGTTGTGCACTAGGAAACAAATGCGGTTAATCTTTGGGAAATAAGGATATGTGGATAAGATAATCGTATTACAAAGACAATCCAAAGTCAAATATGAGAACAAAAATTGGTGGGGGACAATTCGGAAAATCTAAGATTGGATTACAACAATAAGGTGAGGTAAAAAATCTTTGAAAGCGAGCTCGAAGCTAACAAGGAATAAAACCTAGTAAAATAAATCTTCTCTCCAAGTTTCTCTTTGAAGGTCAGATATGCAAATCCCTTTGTCTTTCGATGACATTTCGTGAAAAGACCCCTAATACAACAAATTTGGTGATCGAGGTCACCTCCCTAGTGTGCCTTCTCATTCAGAAGAGGCGAAATTCGGCGCACTTTTGGCATTTGGTTGAGAATATTATATTGTCAGGCTTCTAGTTTGTACAGTTTGTTGAAACCTTCCTTGTTAGACTTGGCTGGCTTTATGGGGTTCCGTATTTTTCCTTTTTGCTTGTTTTGATATAGGTCAGACACTAAAAATGGCATGTAATCCACCTCCAATATTTAGGAGCGAAAATCATGCCAAAGTTGCGGTCACTCTATCTGCTGACACTGAAGCTTGCGTGTGAGCAAACTCAAAAGAGTTTAACATTATCCTAGTTATAAACGGCATAAATTGCAAATCTGAAATCGAGAAGTAAATGTTTAAAGCAACGAAATCCATGATGACTTGGACAAAGAATAAAGTTTTATGGTTACTTAAGTGGACAGTGTCTTTAAACAGCAGCAGAAAATTATGAGTCAACCCAAAATATCATAAAAGTTCTGGAAGTTTTTCAGTTTGACGTGCATAAGAATCTCAAAAACAGCTGATACGGTAAGTACAAATTAATCGACATGTCCGGAACAAGTATCATCTCTTCAATGTAGAAAAAAAAACAATAACAGCCCAAACTGTGCGAAGCAAGTATGCTTTGTCATAATTTCACAGGCTTCAGTCATTTACTGTTGCAAAAGAGGCTTCAATTGTGCTGTGAAAAGGTTGGCTAATGCACCTCGTATGTCCATCTGCAAACAGAAAATAAAATAAATAAAAAACTCTACCGATTATAACAACCTTGTCAAGATGAGAGACTAGAAAATGTTTAATTTAAGTGGAACTTGCCTGTTCACAGCAGACAAGCCTCGTGAGCAGAGGGTAGAATTCTCTCATGTGATTCCTGAATATTTTGTTGTTCATGAAGCACATGCCTTCCAGAACCTGGAACAAGATGACATCAGCAAAATTATCCTTTCTATCAATAGTATAATCTCAGCGATGTATTATTTCTTACCTTGACAATCACGGGAGAACGTAGCTCAAGTACCCGGTGAACATCCATGTTCGTAGACTCCCCCAAAGAGGACTGGAGATCAGATGTTTCTTTCAGCACTTGTTCACAGAACGACACCAGCTTTTCTTCCGCTGCATCTTCTAGTTTATCTTCCGTGTCAGATGCACCATCCCCAAGCCCAGATGTTGTCTTATGTAAGACATCCATATATATGGTGGTACCTTCCAGCTCTTGTCGAAGAAGGTTTAGAGGTGGCCTGTAGTACAATGGATTGTTCAAATTCTATGCAAGGAAGATAAATAATGTCTCAATTATAACTCAGTCCAAAGGCTTTGCTCCTAACCTTTCCGCGGAAATGTGATTCATTCGTGTCCTGAGGTTAGAATATGAATTGTAGGAAGCAGCAAATTCTATGAAAGAGAATAAGATGTCCATGATCGCAATCTTCTGTGCTGTTTTCAAATTACTCCAGTATTTTTTCTGCAGAATTATCATCAAACACAGAAAAATGCAACGGTCAGTTTACAACATCCCCCCAATGACAAGAGTGTGAGCATAGCTAAGTGGAGAAGACATCTTAATACCTGGATACTGTTGATAGCACCCAGTAGTAGTAATTGTGTGATGCATTTGCCTCTAATAGTTCCAAGAGCTGGGCTCTCTTCTTCTCTGTTGTCGGGCTCTGCAGGATCCACATGCTGCAGTAGGAAATAGTAGTTTTCAATATTTATCATATTACTCGGAGAAACGAGAGAACTATGACAAGCCAGGGTGTGTGTTCGTCCATAATTACCTTATGTGGAGAAGAGGGTAAAGACACCTCTGCAGCAGAGCTCTTTGGTTGAGATGTGAGATTCCTGAGAAAAAGATTGTCCATGAATCTTTGGCCAAAAGTTTGACTCCGCTGGATATTCGGATCATCCCCTTCCTTTTGTGACCTTCCAGATGACGACGGACGACCTTCAAGAGGAAACATAAAGATCATAACCATGGCGTTGCACAGATCCAATCGTCTTTCAACTATTCTAAAAAGAATATTGTGATTAGTTTAAGAGGAAACCTTCAGAACCATCAAACTTGGGCTTTATCCCAGATTCTTGGCTAGCTCCACGACTATCAACCCTTGGAGATGCCTGGGGGGAGCCTTTCCCATTATCATCCGGATTATGATCAACTCGTGGAGAATCAGTGGCATCGGCCTCCATATCTCCTGTCACAACCAAGTTCTTACTCGGATTGTCAAAACCCAAAGCATTTAATAGCTCCAGCGGTTGAGTTGTGTATGATGCATCTCTAGAAACCGAAAGAAAAAGTTAGATACCAACATTTGTAGATGAGAATTTTGTGATGAAAGATAGTGACCTTATGCTTTTCAAGAGCATGTCCCAGTCGCCCTCACTAAATTGGTGGCCTCCCACCTCTATGAGGTGAACCAATGCTCCCAAAGAAATTGAAACAACTGTCTGATCTGATTTCTTCGCACAGTCTAGGAGCAAGCTTAAAAGGGGAGGGAGCATAAAACAAACTTCCTGCTCCAAAGGTGAAAATCCAATGGTCAAATTTGCAGCAAGCAATAATATGTTCTAACTTTGCATGTTAAGAAATACATTTCTGTACGGTTTCGTGTGATAAACATGTGACATATACTGCAATAAGTGTGAAAGTTAACTGAGAAATAATGTATAGGATGCGCACAGAGAGAACAAATTAAAAAGCTTCATCAATACCTTGTAGAACGTATTAAAGAGGTTGCAGAGGTGTTGAAGGGATTGAATGCTTGTTTCACGAAATTGAACATCCCCCGACGATATTAAGCCTTCCTTTCCAGCATGACTCACATGATCAAAAATTGGAAACAAGATGCGATGGAAGATGCTCTCCCAGAAAGGGGTGGAGAACTTTTTGCCTCTTTCATTCAGCAAATCAAACAACACCTCCAGAGCACAGTTTCTAACTTCAGGTCTAAAATCTGATGTGAGATCAGATAAACCAGCAAGCATCGGATACCAGTAATGCTCTGTCACATCAAAAGTTTCATCCTCATTGGTATTGACAGGTTTGAGAACACCACCCGGTATAAGTCCCTGATAATCATCATACCTAGACAAATGAGCAAATGTATTTCCAGAGGGAGAACTAACAAGAAAGTGGGCGAATCTGAAGACCGAGAATTGTGAGGGAATTTGAAGAGAGAGCAACAAGTAGATAGGAAAGGAATGTGGGGTACAAGACTAAAGTTAAAATTGAAGAGTTAAATGCTGAAAGGTGAAGCTAAATTTAGCTTGAAATCATACCTCTGCAAGCCGATCCTCGCATATTCTGAGAAGGGCAATAGCTTTCAGGCTTATCCGGTCTGAAGCTTTGTTATTGGCAAACCGGATGAGACAGTTGACGCAATCCATGAAGCAGTCACCGATCACCTGGTCAAAGTGTTCCAGAATAACTGCAAACAAACTAGTCGTTACAAAAACTTTTATCGAAACAATGGGGATGAGAAAATACACCTAAACTATGATACGAGTGCAAGAGTTTGATGGACAGTTTGTTACCTTGCTCCACATTCTCAAATGATTTTTCAACTATGGATTCAACATCATCATCTGCAGCTGCTGTAAATATCATAAAAACACTCCTCCATCCTGATTTTATACTTCCAACTTTAGATTTTATCATCTAAAAGAAAAAAGATTGATTAGGTGATGAAAAAATGGCTGCATGCTACTTAGTAAAAAAAGCAAAGGAAACATATTAATATGCAAATTAGCAAAGATCGGCAAGCAACCTGAACGATGCAGTCAACAATTAGGCTCCTTATGGTCTGACTTTGAGTATTCCGCATGATAATAACAAACGGTTTGAGAATATCATTTTGAAAGGTGAAATTGGTGAGCTCAGCACGTTCCAAATACTTCATCCCGAGCTGTCTAAGAGAATCTATGGCATACATTGCAATCTTTTCATCATGATGACTACCAGCAGATACGAAATGTTCAGCAAGGACAGACCATATTCTTGCCCAGACCTGGTATATGTCACAAAAGCAAACACAAATCAAGTTATCTAGCCTAAGATACATAATCTAACAGCACTTAATCATTACTTAGAAAAGAGAGTGAGGAAACACTTTTTTAACAGACACCAGAACTTGCAATGCACAATAGAGATAACCCAAAATTATAACAGAACAGAGAGCAACATTAACATATTTTCCACTTTACTTTCTAATTATGATATTGTTAAGGCTGCTCATTCTTAGCGTATCCATACTTTCAAGTTGCATGAGGTGCAAGGATTGGGTATCTGTGTTGTGACCTATCATATTTAACCATGCACCTAGTAGATTAGAAGACTGTCAGAAGAGTACCATTCGAATACGAGCTATATTGTAATAACTGATCTCAACGAGCTTCTGCAAGCTGAAAACCCGGGCAGGAGACTGTTTCAATTCTTCCGCTGAAACACCACACAGAGCAGTAAAGAATTCCACAACAGATTCGCTTGGCAGCTTCACACTGTTTACGAAAACCTGTTCAGCCGGTCTCCCAGCTAATTCCTTCAATGATTGAACAACCCCATCCCTGGATATCTGGTTTGATCCATGCATTACTGTTGCCGTAATCCCAGGAGTAGAAATAATGAATTCAAGCCGAGAAACACATTCTAAAACTGCATTCCAGGTATCTTGAAGGGTATCAGGTTCTGAGTCACACAGAGCCAGTAATATCCTCAATGCTTCAACATTTTTGCTCCGCATTTCTTTTGGAGCATGCAAGAACGTGAACCTAAATACAGTTTGATGAAAAATAGTCAATATACCGCAGATTTCTGTAGTTACATAAATAGCCAATACACAAGGAAACCTAAATAAATACTCAACACTGAAACATAAAAGGGAGTATGAAATAAGTGTTGCAGGTTTACCTGACAAGCGATGTTAGAAACGCATAGCGCATTGTATCCATTCCAAGAACAAAAGCAATATGTATGCCAGCTTTAAATCCTTCCATGCAGAGAAGAATTCTTGGTTTGTTGTCACCTACTTCCATTGTAACGGAGAAAGCAGCAAGTAGCGGCCACCCAACAGCTTCAACCATGGGCCGTATTATGTCCACTTGCTTTACAGTGTGAAAGACTCCTCTTTTCACTCCATCCTTTCGGAGAATTTCCTGTGTTTTCCTAACAATATCGTCAGTCTCAGGCTTAGCATCGGCTGCTGATGATCTTTTTGGCAAACCCAGATTAAGAATACTGACAAGACCACCTTCTCCTCCTGGCCTTTGACTGTTGATTTTCCTTATGCTGCTGTCATCATCTTTGAGTTTTATTTCTTCTTTTACAATAGAATCATATATCTCTTCCAGAAATTCAGTTGGAGCACAATCTTCGGGATCAGTTGTAGCATTGATACGTATGAAATCAGATTTTGACATTTTAGGCCAAACCATTGGATTATGCGCATCCGTATTTAACATTATAACTGCATAGGCTAGAACATAGGCAGTATCTGCATTCTTGAAAAGACCCGGATTGTCTGCGCAATATCTACTCAAGAAAATAGTGGAAAAGAAAATGTTAGCTACCATGGGGCAAAAAGATAATATAGACAAATATAGATTTTCAATTCAAGTAATAACAAGCTTAATATTTGTACTTTACTCACAAGATGATCTAAGGAGAACATGTCATACCTCTCTGCAAACTTCTCCATAATGCGATCAATTTTTTGAGCCTCGCCTGGAAGTCTGAAACCTTTGAGAAATTCACGAATAGCTGTGTGAAACTTCATTTCTGAAAACTTCATTGAATCAACATATGCATGCATAACAGCAAGAGGAAACTCCTCGTGTTGGCCCAGGTAATCGCCAATCATGACCTACACATAAGAGTGGTTATATCCCACCGATAAATACTGAACATAAATTCTGCATAGTACTACTGCCCCACCTTTTTTAAACTCGAAGTATTTCTTAGAAACTGAGCAACTGAAGCAGGATTCCTGTCGACCAACTTGTTTGTTATTAGATATTCTATACCCTTCACTGAATTCCTGTTGAACTGCAAAATCATTACCAATGCGTTAGTAATATCACTACTATTGACAAGCATTCAAGATGTTAAGCAATAATTACCTCGGAGATTGCAGCCTCCATTGTGGATTTATGAGCTTTAGCCTTCTCAAAGTTGCTTGGGACATCTTCCCTACTTTTGGTTTCAATTGGCTCCCTAGCAGAATCAGAGTCCTCGCTTACATGTCTTGTACTATTTTCTGCCTCCCTCCTTATTTTCTCCCAATCAACAAGTGATTTAAGAACGTTCACCAGGCACTGGAAATTTTTAAAGAAAAAGGTTCACTGATTGATTATTGAATACTTCACATGGAATCAGATAAAATAAATAACCACTCTTATGTGTAGCAATTTAAGTAAATTTATTTATGGGTGAAGGGTAAAGCAAACGTGACATGACGCCTACCTGAAGGGATGAACCTTTAACTGAAGCTGTCTGCGAAGCCATGGCAGGACTGGGATCAGCACTCTGAGTCCCTTGAGCAATTTTTGAGAGTGTAGTTACCTAGCAGAAAGGAAAAAGATAAAATGTGGGCCCTAACTATCAGTCAAATTCCTGACGTCCAGTAGTTATATAAGCATGAAGAAAAGGGAACACACCATGCGTTCAAACAAGTTTGGGGCCTCTAGATCACAATCGTAGTTTACATAGACATCAACAAGCATCTGAGGATCTTTACAGATTTTTTCAAGCATCCTGCAAAAACAAAAATATCCATAACAATTCACAGCAAAAGAGATAGTAGACTCGTTCAGGAGATAATACAGAGCAGAATAACATGTTACCTAAGAACACCCATCTTTTGGTCACTGGGACACTCTGAGCTATCTAATGATCGTAAGACGATGATCGGGAAAAAGATACCAATTTCACCCTGAAAATGAGATTTAGGATAAGAAAATATGGTAAAAGGTAACAATCATCGCAAAGAATAAATTTTAAACAGGAGACATCATATGCTTACTTTTAAACTATCTCTGAACCGAAGCAAAAGCACGGAGAATATACCAGATGCATACTGTCAGAAGATAAATTCTAGTTAGATACAACATTCTAAAGTGAATCCTCAAAAATCTACATGAACTGGAAAATCAAACCTGAAATATGACAGAAGACTGAGAAACTGAAGCTCGCAACAATGCATATGAGAGGTATGCTTTCACTGAATCAATAAAGTGAAAGTTCTTCGTAAACGAATGACTAACTCCTTCTAACATACCCTGCATATTGCAAACGTATATGTTGCAGAAAAGTTGGTCAAACTTAACAAACAAAGAGAACCTTCAGAGAAATGCAACACTAATAACAATCTGTTTCATCAATCCTTCTATGTTTTCTGAAACTCAGCATTAGCAAAGAGGTAAATATACGCCTTGCACAACATTAAAGTTATGAAGAACGGACAGCAACTGTTTTGGGTGTAAATACAACCTAGAGGGCAAGCATGCCTCCTCAGATATCTAGGCAGAAAGCAACAGATAGTTCATAATAAGAACAATCATGTCTTAGATCTCTATTTGACTAGAAAATAATATAATTTTATATGATGCTCTAATGTCATGTAATGCCTTTAGTTATAAGGACACAAGATAATGTAACTAGGTTTACCTGAAGAAGCTCAAGGGACAATATACGGGTCTTGGTTGTGACTTCATCACTATCTTCTTTCATGCCCATCTGACACAAAATTTGGAAAATATGTCACTGAAGCACCACAAATAGCTAGTCAAGGTTAAGGAAAGAGGGACGGAACCCTCAAAAATCCAACCTTGCAAAGGGTACGGAAAACTAGCAATGCATCACGCTGTCCAATACTCATGCTCTCTAGCTCGATGCCCCTACCGAATTAAAACGAGAATAAGAAGTCATGGCTTTTACAAAGATCAAACAAGTCGAACCCATTATTTCATAATCGTAACAGGTAAATATGGGCATAAAGTATGTTCGGCCACAAGCGAGATTATAGGTGTAAGACAGGCATGTGCATAAATTCAGAAATTGTGCGCGGCGGTATGAACTATACCGTTTTATCTTTTTGCCATCTTCAAGATGCACAGCTTTGTCAAGTGCGGCTTCTAAACCCTGATCAAAGAATTAAGAACTTCATCTCCGCAAAAACAACAATATACAAGAGTTGACTATCTATCAGGAAGACTGAAGAAACTATCCTCGAGAACTTCTTCCAGACTCACAAAAAGTATATGCCTCAGAAAATCTAGTCGGGAAATTGTATAGAGCATATGAGATGCATTCGTCAAAATAATAAATAATGAGGGGGCGTTCGAAGACAAGTGACTAACAAATATCTCTACTTAACAAGAAGATACAACAAGTATATGAAATCCTTATATAAAAACAACGCTACAAAACATATGCATTCCTATTTTACTAGGAATTTATATTTATAACTTTTTCAAGATTCGTCTTTCTGGAAAAAACACATAAAGTTTGAGATATGAGTTGAAGACCAACCTTAATATCAGCACCGCCCACAAGGGTATGCAACTCTTCAACAGAAGCCAGAGTTGTGTCTTTTGCTTGAGTGAGTGCATCTCCTAATGTCATTTCTTTCTCACTTTGGTCAGCTGCAATAATTTCTTCAGTTTTAAGGCTTGAACTGTCGCCTGAAACATGTTCTTCCTGAGACACTGACGATGATGAGGAAACCTAAAATTGTACATTCAATTATCAGCGCTTCCATAGAACAGTTACTTTATTTTCATGCAATCAATATAACAAATGCGAAAAAGAGAAATTTAAATTCCTTACAATGTCAGTCTCCATTCTCCGGAATACAATGCTTATCATCTGAGTCAACATTGCTTTAGATGTTGCTTGGTTTATTGGGCTCTTGCTACGTGTAAATACTGCATTTAGTGACTACAACTGGAGTGATGAAAAAACCCTGAGAGAAGGAGAGAATGTATACCTGTTTAGAGCAATATTATAGCAAACTCGAATAACTCCCAGCAATGGTTCCCCGTGTACTGCGATCAAAACAGATTATAGTAATCTAATTAGATATTGCAAGAACAATAAATAGGAAACCGGTTCAGTCATCTAAGAGTTACAAAACATAGCTTTCTACATCAGAGGCTTGCCTTTGAACTTTCCTGAAGCAACAGCTGTAAGAAGAACCTTCAGCACTTGAAGTACAGTGCTGCATGAAATTTTCAGCTTTAAGAACTGGTGTGGCCAATCTCAAGAAGCTTTGGAAACACAGACACATACCTATCTGGTGATGAATTATCAACACAGCTGCAAACCATGTTCAGAATGTCGGTGAAAGGTGCAGAATTCTCCCCGCCATCCAAACCCGGATCCCCCTCCAAATGATCGTAGGCAATAAGTTTCTGCTTGCAGCAAATAAAGAAAAAAGAACATTTACAGAACATCAATAGAAGAACTGGAGATACATTACAGAAGTACAAAAATTACTGGAATCTTCTAAAAGCAATATTTAATGGAGCAAACAACCAGGGATGTTAAAAGAAATCAGAAAACGAAGACATACATGAAGACAATCCAAAGCAGCATCAAAAATCCTTAAGTTCTTTGTCTCAAATGCAAGGCGTAGAGGCTTCAGAACAAGCTCCACTTCAGCTCCCCCTAATGTGTGTCCAGCATTTGCTAAGGAAACATTAATAGACCCGGTTTTTGACTGGCTAGCCTGCTCAGCCACTTCACCAATCGGAACTTTTTGCGGTTCATGAGCTTCTCCTCCAGTTTTTGCACCTCCAACTTCAGCTTGTGAACTGAAGTTAAAAATAACATTTAAGGACAGTGATGAAGAAATAGACCATTGAAATTATTTGTCCCATGCACAAGGAAGGAAGACAGACAGAACAGGCCACTTTTACATATAAAATACGCAAGTTTAAAGAGTTGGACAGATGAACATTAGAATCACATAAAATAGGGGCTGAAATTCTGACAGAAGACTATTTGTCAAAGGGTTTTCATGATATCAAGCGTGGCTAGTAGCTACCATGGTTAAAAGACAAAAACAAAAAAAACATCAACAAAGGATTACCTACATATAAATCAAAATAAAGTTTCAAAGTAAAAAAAAAAAGCATTTTTATCGAGAAAACTCAATCCGCAGCAGTAACTAGCTCCTGAAAGGTGGGTTAAGGCCAAAAAAATAGAAGAAAATGGAAGGCTGGTGTGGTCATTACCTCTCGTCTATGCTCGAGGATGCAGCCTGTGTAACAACCGTTGAACCATCTATAAAATCACAAATGGGAGTTGAACTAGTTAGCAAAAGAATAAACGACCACCATGTATTTCTAGCATATGAAGAAGATACGAATGTAAAGACTTGTTTAGCGATCATTGAATGTTAGACAGCAGCAGGGGGTGAACGAAATCACCTTATTGACACAAAATCGAAAGTTCTAGGAAGTATACAGATCACTTGACATCTCATCTGGTAATCCCATTGTGTAACCAAACCCTAACTAGAACGTTCTTGTAAAGCAAACAAAAAAAAAAGGAGATCTGACCTTGATACGCTTGAATGGCTTTCTGGAGATCAGGAAACTTCTTGCCCCCAGATTCCTTGAGCATCGTCTCGAATGCTCGGCTCACAAATCCACCCGCCGCCATATCTTATTCCAACAGCAATTTCCTAAACAATCAAACACTGAATCGAATCGAAATATAAATAGATCCTTGCAGTTACGAGGGAATCGAGAGGGGAAAATGCCTGTGCTCTCTGGTTTTGATTATTCCATTGACCGAAGAGGCTTTGATCGAAGAGAGATCTGAAGCAGCGAAACCAGCAGCCCCACTTGCTAGATCTATTTTCTCTCTTTTCCTTTAAATAACTATTTCAAAGGTAATGTCTATACCGTCGACCCATTTGAACCGGAAATTCTATCCTTTATTTATTCCCGTTTCCATGTGAGATTTTTCTTTTGTTTAATCCCCTATATATTAATTGAAAATCATTTTTATTTATGATTTTTAATTTAATGTTTAGGTGTCATCATCATCACAATCCATTTTTATAGAAGTTAATTAAGGTGGGGGTATTAGATTTAGGAATTGAATTGAATTTAAAGGAATTGAACTTTCCATTAAATATTGGTGTTATTCAATCATGGATTTCACTAATTCATAAAAATTATTGTGTTATTGGATTTAGTGAATTTCAAATTCCATCAAATATTTGTGTTATCCAATTTTTACTGGATTTTGTGATAATTGTATTTCAATAGAATTTAATGGAAAATTTCTTAAATATTGTAAAGAACCAATTCTCTGCCTTTAAGATAGGATTTGAAGATGATTCATTGTATTTTTTATCTATCAAATATATATATCAAAATTATTAATAATTATAAAATGAGAGATATGAAAACATAATTTTCACTATCAATATACAAATATTTTATTATTTTGGTAAAAAATTATTATGTCGTAATTTATGTTTTCATGGAATTGTTTTATCCCTAAATGACTACATATTCACATAATGATACATGATTTGTTTGACTATTATTACATAATGATAAAAATTATTACTATTTTTCATTAGTCAAAATTTTTATTTATTTTTTTTCTTAAATGATTTTATCTTTTATATAACATAAAAATGCTTAACTTTTTTTCAACTTTTATAAATTTTTCTCTTTGTGTAAAAATATTAGTTCATAGAATTTAGAGGAATTGATATGATCAAATTTATTTGAATTCTTTTAAGATCCAAAACATCAGAATTAACCACATGCATTAAGATTCTTATTAAATCTTTTAAAATACCTCAAAAGCTATTTAAATGAATTCTTTTAAAATCAGTTAAATTCTTCAATCGAATACCACCCCCTAAATGATTTTTGTACACATATCATTTATAAATGAGTTACAAAATTAATGGTTATAATTTGATTAGTCGATGATTTTTAAGTGTTGATATATTTAATTCAATTCTAAAAAGAATAATAGCCATAAGCCAACTTATATCAGTTGCCAATAAATCCAAACAATATTGTAAATGAAAATATATCACTAAATTCATAAAAAAAATTTACTGTCAAAGATAAAATAATAAAATTTTAACTTGAAATATCCAATTTAGAAAGAATTATTTGAATATTTTACGTCATTTGATCAGTCAAAATTTAGTAAAGTTATATCATTTTAAACACAAAGTACGAATTTGAATATATTTGAAGAGTCTGTTTTATCATAGGAAATATAATTATATACATATATATCTTAGATTAGTTTTTTAAAATGACTAAAAATAATTGATAACAAATCATTCAAATTTGTATAATTGCAACTTTTTATATCAGTTTACCTTACAAAATAAAAACAAGTTCATAGACTTAATATTTAAAATGAACATTATCATTAGAGAGTAAAGTATAAATTTAGTGGCAACTATTTATGATTTAAAACTAACAGAACTTTTTCATATAGAATAAAACTTACCATTATCATGTTAAATAACGAACAATATAACTGTGAATTTGTATTAATAGGAATTCAATATTACATAAAAAATGCCTATGTTACTATTAATTGAAAAATCACTTAATTGACTTTTCTAAGTTATAGGTGAGTTGTCGGATTAATTGTTATAATAAAAATTCATTTAACTAATTTTTCAATTAATAATTAAACATATATTAACTATTTTACTATGGTTGTTGATAAAAGTCAATAAAGTAATAAAAAGTCATACTTATACTTTTAAAATCATAAGTATAAAACATATAAAATATTTAAAGTTAGTTTATTTTAAAAATATCTGAAAATAAATTCACACTCCGTTTTTTAAAATAAAATTATAACTTGCCAATAGCATAAACTTTTATTACTATATTAAGCTTTTCGAACTATTTGTATCTGCGGATTCGCGGTCAAACACCTAGTATTAATTAACAGCACAATTTATTAGAATTATTACAACAATGCCATTTTATATAATATATTAGACCATCCTCTAATCAAATGTTCACAAATACATGTTTTTTTCTTTCTAATAAAATTATGGAATTACCTAATATGATTTGAAATACATATGATAATTAATGACAATAAACAATAAAGAGTTGATAACAATTTGTAATCTTCTATCATTTTGTTTAATTTATGTTATTAAAATAAATAAACAATCACATAAACTATATGATAAATATTTAGATGTTTTCATATATGTAATATTTTGATTTTTTAAAACCGATTATAAATTAATATAACTGTTAAAATTCACACACTTAAATTTTTATGATCATTACTTAGATCTATTTTCCGCGCTACGCGCGGATTACTATTTTGAATTTGTTTATATGAAATGTTTGTGTGTATTAATTTGATTATAAAATAATTAACTTACTAAAAGACTATTTGCACCTAACTTTGATCTTTATTGATCCTAGAAGAATTTATGTTCGATAATTTAAACTTTAGACAATAAAAATTGAAAAATTTATGAGACAAAACGGTCAAAAGACTTTAAATAATTAATAGTTTTTAGATTTTTTAATCTTTAGGTATTACATATTATTACGATTAAAACTAGAGAATATATATATATATATATATAAGAATATGATTTATATCATAACTTAAGAAAACATAGAAATTAAGAAAAAATGAAATCTTAACCAAAATATTCACAATATGTTAATATATATATATATATAATTAATTTATTTATAGAAAAAAAAACATATTGGGTTATCAGTTTAATTCGGCTTAAACCCAAACCAAAACTAAATCATTCGGGTTGAATTTAGTTTGGTTTAAACCCAAACCAAACCAAACCATTCGGGTTGAATAAAACATGAACCAATTGGGTTATCTAAAAAACACAGTCTGGTTTGGTTTGGTTTAACTTCGGTTGGGTTGGGTCGGTTCGGTTTGGTTTGGTTTAGGTTTTTTGCCCACCCTTATGAAAAATGCATATAGATGTAAAAAGAGCGTGTAGAGATCCCTAAGAAGTAAGAATGATTCATTTTTGTGGGCATTATAGGAGAAGAAAGTATATGAGAAAGACAACGTGCTTGCTAATGAGGTGATCTTTTTTTTTGCATTTATAAGTTACACAACTACTTACCTATTTAGGATTTCACTGTTTTACTCCACTTCAACCTTTTTTTAGGCTACCATTGATCCACTTTCGACACCAATACTTTTTAAAAAAAAAACTTTTTAGTTTTTTCTTATTGGTATAATCATGAGCCTAGCTTCACGTATAGGTGAGCTTTGTCCAGTTAGTATAAGGCTTTCGTCAAGATTTGAACTTGAATTGTCTCTTCATAATCATGGTTTATTTGTAAATACATGCATCTTCTGTGAGTTTAATTGAGAAGTGAGAAAGAAGATCTTCTTTTATTTCGTTTGCAAATATCATATTAGAAATGTAATAATACTAAAGACCGCAAGGATTTTCAAGATTATTAGCTATAGAAAACTCTGAGGTGAGTTTCCAAGATTTGATGATCATTCTCTTAAAGGTGGCATTGCATAAAATTATGATGGTGCCTCTGCAACTGTTTAACATGTTTTACCATTTCTCAGTGTTTTAGGGGTTAATGCTTCGTGTCTCGGTTAGTTCCATGCTTCGGATGTGATTAGAGATTACTGGGGACGGAGGCTGATATGGGAACTAGGTGACTATGTCGCTTTTTATCCACATACCGCTCACCGATATGCCCAAGTCACAGCTTGCCCTTTCTCTGATAAGAAGGATTTCCATGTCAATGTCGTCTGTTTGTAAAGTTCTTGCTTCCATAGAGATCAGATGAGCATAGATTCTTCTTGGCGGTTCTTGATTTGAGCTTTGTTATGGATGGGAAAGTTTCTTTTTGGGACAGAACTGGCTGTGAAATTCACAGCATCTTGTTGTTGGATACCAACAGGCTCTGTTAATGTCACTTAAATTAGATCAACAACCATAGGACATGGAGATAGAAAATAATTTGTTCACATAAAATGCCTTCGACTCACCATAGTGTTAAGGATTTACACAAAGTGACCTGTAATGAGCTTAGGAATTTGATTAAGTGGAGGAAGAAATTTGGGAACGTTGTGATTATTATGTTCTGTTCGAGACAGCTCTTGCATGTAAGTGCTCTACGGACAAATATTCAAAACCGTTGTCGTTTTTTCCTTAGCAAAAAATCTGATCTAAACGTTTAATAATCTAAACTCAATCACATTTACAAGTAACTAGAGAATTTTTTTACAATCTTAGTTTTAACATGCTCGTCCACAATGTGAGATTGGTTTCTGTTTGTTGCAGATGTTAATAGTTCTTAACTACTGGAATTTACTTAAAGCCATGACATAAGTAAGCTCTGGACTGCATACAAAGTATTCATCAAGTTGGTAAAGCTAAGAAATTTAGTTTATTTGGCTCGGTTTGGTTTGCATGGGTTTATTAACATATATGAAATCCTTTCTCATGAACCGAGTCATGGATAACGCTGAGACCAGATGGCAATTCTGATTTCTATTAGGTTCATGCGGAATTGTGCAAGAAAAACGTCGGCACAATGACGGTTAATTTTCAAGTCAATTACAAGGAAGCCATAACCATAAAATGGCCTTGATGGTATGCAGCTCAGAAGTATTCTATGTCCCAAAACGCTTTTTTGCAAGCTTTTGAGCAAGGACATCTATTTAATTTGTATTTGATTGAGAACTAAGAAAGCGGGTTATGAAATAAAAACTTATGTGTTATATTGACGATCATGGTCTCTTTTTACTAAATAAAAATGGAAAATACTGAAATAAAAATTTAATAATAGATAGTGTATTAAACTTTGGAAATGGACCCAGAGGGTTAAATACAAACAGAACAAAAAAATATGTATAACAAATTTAAAACTATATTAGAATTTGTTCTCATGTATTATCTGTGATAAAATTTCAACATTTTAATTACAATGACCCAAACCGTATATACAATTAACACTGAAAATTCTGTAAAACTTTATAAGCTTCAAATACAAATTTGAAAAATAAAGAACAAAAAATAATTACATTAAAAATTATAAAATAACTCAAATTATTTTCATCATATTTATTATATTAATTATGTTATTATATGGCTACATATAATGTAAATCTGTTTAAAAATAACATAAATTCTATGACACAATTGAAAAAGTAAACTCAAATTAAAATTTGGATATATTACAAGATATTCAATTTTAGATTGGTAACAAAAAAATTCCACATTAAGCTATAAATAATATTTTCAATATATTTTATAACCAAACCGAACTTCACCGAACCGAACCAGACCAAACCATAATAAAGTGAATCGAACTAAATCTAAGCCAAACCGAACTTCACCGAACCGAACCAGACCAAACCATGATAAAGTGAATCGAACTAAATCTAAACCAAACCGAACTAAACCGAACCAAATCAAACCCGAACCAAGCTACTTTGGTTTTGATTGGGTTAAGTTTTATTAAACCCAAAATAATCAAACCAAACTGAACCCAAACCGAATCCGAACTAAACCGATATACCCACCCCTAATTTTTCATAAGATTTGAATGGAAAGATGTTGAGAAAGGCGCATATTTGTACATGCACAATTAATTATTCTATATTTGAATTTGTGCATGTATAAATATATGCATATCTCCACACGCTCTTTTTACATCTCTATTCACTCAAAACTAATTATAATAGTTAAACACATATTTATACATGCATAAATTCAAATAAAGAATAGAGATGTGCGTGTGTATGAGCTTATAGGGTATCTATATAGTTTTATGGAGCAAATATGTTTTACGAAAAGTATCAAGTTGTTGTTCCTGATTCTGGAGTTCTTTTTGGACTAATTAATTCCAAATCTTGTCCCACATAATGTCTGTAGCTAATCCATACCATCCTCTCTTCTGTTAATTCCCAAGATTAAGTATAGAATATTATTATTCATAGATGCTTTTTCATAATCATTTTTATAAGAAATAATTACATGGAAAGACACAATTTGACTTTTCATCTACACAATAAGACACTTTGCACTTTTGACACACTTATTATATGTGTTCTACCATAATTGACCTTCTGTTTAGTTAACTACAACACTTACTTACCTTTTATCTAACAATTATGTATCCAATTCTAACACCAGTATTTCAATTAGAAAAAGAATATTTATTTCGATCATTAATAAAAAAATCAAAATATCTTTTATTTGTTTTCATCGTTGATTGAACCATGAAAAAAAAAATTTCTTTCATAGATGAATCAAATTTTGGAAAAGACGAGAGTAAGAAACACGATTACGTTAAATAAATATACTAAGTTGCAGAAGAAGAAGATGAGCTGGACATAGCAATGGTTCATGTGAGAAGAATTGAGGATTCAGATCAATTGAGAGGGTATCATAGATGGGTTTAGGAGATAAGGAGAATAAAACGGATCCATTGGAGCTCGGAGTTGTCTTCTCAGAGATTGAGAACTAGTGTGTTGGATTAGATGTGGCCAGGAAGAAAATCTCATGTATATCTAGGTATACCAAAAGACAAACCTTTGGCGATTTGGAGCCGGATCTAGATGGTGGTGGCGACAGCGGAGGTGGTGATGGGAGTAATGGTGGAAATAAAGATTAGATTCAGATCTCAATCGTGTGGACGCGATGGTGGTGTGGTGGAGGCCATGGATATTGCAGTGGAGTCTGTGGTGGTTATGGAGAAAGCAGTGGTGGATACGAAAATGGGAAACATGAAGGTGGATATAATGGCTACTCAAAAGGGGACGAAGGTGGTGGATACCGTGGAGGTGACGAAGGTGGAAAACGTGAGAGTGTGGAATATGGAGTTGTTGATACCTTAGTGTAGGCTGTGGTGGTTGGGGAGGAAGCGGTGCTGGTTGTGGAGGTAGTTTTAGATACCTTAGTATAGGTTGTGGTGGTTTTGGAGGAAGCGGTGGTGGTTGTGGAGGAGGTGGTTGTGGATACCTTAGTGGTTGTGGATATCTTAGTGTAGGTTGTGGTGGTTGTGGAGGAAGCGGTGGTGGTTGTGGAGGAGGCGGTGGTCGATACAATGGTGGCTACTCGAGAAGAGGAGGTGGTGGTGAATATGGTGAAGGTGGAAGACATGAAGGTGAGGTTATGGAGGTGGTGAAACTGAAGGTTACAAAAAATAGATTAGGGTATGTAATCTTCCATTCTTCTTAATTGATGATGTTTATAGCTTTGAAATAGTTTTAAATTGCTATGGTTAGTTATTAAATTGTTAAATTGGTTGTAGAAAATCTGCAAAGAAAATTGCAGACTGTGTCACCTACCAACACTGTTACTAATCATATAGTTTCTGAAAGTTTTTGTAGGCTACATGACAGGATCCTCGACGAAAGTCTAATTAAGTCATAAAGCTCGAGAGTTAATGTTGCTACTTATCCAAGACACATAGTGTCCACATCACCCTTGTCCACGATAGTAACCATCCACTCTTCGTAATTCCCAGATAACCACATTCACACATCCACACATGTCTTCTCGTAAGTCCAAGACAATCACATCCACATGTTTCCTTTTCCTCAACGAAAACCCAACTAGTTTCTTTAATGGTCAAGGGTATAAATGTCCACAACCAACATCGATACTAGGAATTGTGTGCCTAAAGCAATAAGTGTTCTTTTGAGTAAGAATAAAAATAAAAGTGTCTAAATAAGTAACTCATGTTGATTTTTATAGAAAAAACTTCATGATTTTGGAAGAAAAAATGACCTTGGTAAGGGAAATACGTGTTTGAACTCTGAGAACTACATGCTTTCCAGATGCCAAAGTGTAGTAGTGGTTGACATAAGGTAGATAAAAGTTGCCGAAACCAAACTCCTCAACTACAATACATAAAAACGACTTTTTTTAGATGTCCACATAGACGTTTTTTAGTACAGCAATAATCCATTTCTTTCTAACATATGAGGACAGTAATAGCAATTTGTACATTCTCACTATGACATACATTATACATTTTGAATAAATTTGAATGACAAAAGTTGATATGCTTCGATGATAACCTGGAAATGAAAGATGCTTAAATTTAATCGATCTTAAATTCCACCAGGTATCATAAAATACGATCCTTTTCTGCATGACCATGCAATCCTGAGGTGATTAAGCAAATGAGATATGGTAAATATTAAAAGAAATATTATTAGTGAACCAAGCTAACAACAGCTCAAGGGGGAATGGGAAGAAGACTAACTTTCCTGGAAATAATCCCAACTGTTGGGGACCTTTTCATGGTTTTGTACTGTTCTAGTCAGGGTTGTAGGTATTTATGTATGATAATACTGAGCATGTCCCAAGTAATGCCTTGGACTTCTTTCCCTTTCCGAGCTTACTCAGCTGAAGTGTCAGCTTTTTTATTACTCTAAAACCAAAGAAACCCACACAGCATAGTTAAGAAGAAAACTCAAATTTTAAAAATAGAATATATTAGCTATACATTTGACGTAGACATTTAAGAATGGCAGAAACCAAATAACATTAGACTTGTTATAGAGGCATATATGCTTACAGAGTAGTCAAAATCATCGACATTGCAGTACGATACAGGCATGTCATCCTAATGAAAGTCCTCATCTAAATCGTTGTCGCTCATCAACATGTCCATGCACAATGTCCTCTGCTTCGTAATTAGACATTTATTTCGTTGTATAAAAAGGCACCTGCACATGTAGAGAACAACCTTTATTATTGTACTATGGATCATCGTCTTACAACCGATTGCGGCATACGACCACATTTAGATGTTTCTGAGACCATATTAATCTTTCACAGAGAAAGATGCTAGCAATCATCTGTCTTATTGAAACTTGGTGATACCATTCTATATTTGATGCAAAACATGTAAGACAGTGATTCCACATCACCAAATGCCCAACAAAAACCATGGTGACCCTAAACAAACCAAAAAGGTTTTCATTGATCTAAGAAAGTGCTGCTGAATATAAAAACTTAGCAAAATAAAGTTTGACCATATATTTAGTTTGATAACCAAAAACAGAGAATTAGATACAAAACATAAGAAGAAGAGTAAATATATCATATTTTTAAGCCAGCAAATAAAGACTTGGATAATGGTATTTAAGATTGACCTAGGATCCTTCCAATGATGGGGCACTATAAAGCGGTTGTAGCATCAAAGCTTTAGAGTTATCTCATGGATTTTATAACAGGCACACATAAGTATTCACTTTTTGGTGTTGGCTTAACACCGAGGACTTGAGGAGGCATCTAAACTCTGCAACCTGGACATACCACAAACAGAGAAAAACAAAAGAGAGTTGTCAATATCAGCAACAATGAATGGTAAGCAATTGTTTCTTTAGAGACGAAAGAACGTGTAGATGGAAGATTGACTCCCGTGGATCTTTCTTAAAACCTACACGCTTCATGACTGTCAGACTCAAGTTTCAAAGGACATCTGAGACTTGTCCAGCCAAATTCTAAACTCTGCAACTTGTTCTCCACAAACCAACACAATGAGCAAAGCACAAACATAATAACAATCAGATCATGCAGAAACCAAAGTAGTTGTGGGTGTCTATAGTGGGTATTACGACTACATAGGTAACAAATTTTATAAAATATAAAAAACAGGAGGAAAATAGGAAGCGGCACCTATTCATCAAGGATTAGAAGCTCGAGTTCGATGATCATGCCAATTTTCAGATGGATTTCATCTCATAATCCATATTCCTCCATGTGATTCATCATAAACTAATTGTGAGTAAAATAAGAAACAGACAGAGAAGATTCGATGATTCTACCATTGTAAATACGTCGTAGGAACGGAGGAATTTGATGATTGATAGATTCATCAATTGACAGGCGTTTCATTGTAGGTTATTGTAAAGTTTGAGGATCTCGCCTGACGTTCTGGTTTTTTTAGCTAGTGAAGTGGGTGGGTATTGAAGGAAGAAGGAGGAGTACATCGTCGGCTACAGTTTAGTAAATTAATGATCTAGGTTTTTTTTTTTTGCAAAGGAAAATGACTTGCAATTTAGAAACATACAATTGGTTGATTTTATTAGATGACTTGGCATGCTCTCCTTGAAGCATATTGCCCTTTTAGTATTGTAGATTACTTAATTTTTTGTTATAAAAAGTACAAGAGTTCATAAGACAATATGAGTAGAAAACCTCATTTAATAGATATAGATATCTAAATTAAATTATGTCATATATCTATTTTAATATCATTTAGAGCGTATAATACCATATAAA
This sequence comes from Moricandia moricandioides, assembly GCA_905132885.1. Classification (NCBI taxonomy): domain Eukaryota; kingdom Viridiplantae; phylum Streptophyta; class Magnoliopsida; order Brassicales; family Brassicaceae; genus Moricandia; species Moricandia moricandioides. The sequence goes on along the minus strand of CAJHQQ010000217.1, from coordinate 75,336 downwards.
ATTCCATAAATATTTTTAAATTTAAAATGTTAATTGGTTAAATTTAATGAATTTTGCAATTTAAACTTGATCAAATCATAAAAAAAAATATTATAAATATGTTTATTAGTATTTTAAAAATATTTAAATTTTTTAATTAATAAATATTTTATAAAATATCTCATTCCGGACATGGCTCCGATTATTACCTAATAACTTAATATACCAGATTCGAAACATCACTAGACCACCTTCATCCTACACATAATTATGTACACCTGCGTGAACAAGCAGAAGAAGTTTTAATTTATTAAACATATTGTATATGATTTAGTGTTATAGATTTTCAAGTTTTTAATAACTATGTTCATGTGGTTTATGTAATATTTTTATTGTCTTGTGTATTGTTTGTCTTTCATAATTTTTTAAAAACTATATACATCGTGGTCATTATGTTAATTAATAAAACTAATTTCGTATATAAATTTTGTACTGTTAGGTGTTGTAGAATTTATATTTCTATAATTTTTATGTTTATGTGGATTGATTATTTTTTGAATACCAAAGGCTTAATTAGTTTTTATCGTGGTATTTCTATAATTTGTTTGTCATAAATTTATTATAAATACTGATCAACCAAATTGTTCTTTGATTGCGAATTGTATTGGATTTAGCCCCGATTTAGGTATTACTTAATAAGAAAACAAATTCTAAAGAAAGAAATTTGAATATCATTTTAAAAAATTATTTCCCTTTAATTATGAGGTTTTTTGCAAAAACAACTCAAAACTTCAAGTCAAAAACAAAACTAATTCATGATTTATTTTTAAAAAAAAATTCATTTGCCCTATTCACTTTAAAAGTCTTGATTATTCACGAAAATGCCATTACTTTTTTTTTCTTTCGAAAATGAGTATTTTACTCTATTATCCTCATTTTCATCAAGTATTTATAATAATATTATTGCCATCAATACACCAACCACCATGAACAACCAATTTGAAACTCTTAATGCACCTAAAAGTCGGTTTTCAATCCTCTTATCTCATTTCTTATGCTCAAAAACTAATATTTTTTCACCTTCTCTCTATATTCATCTTAAAACTTCAAGATTTTGATTCAAGCTTACGATTCTTGGTGGGTCGATTTCTTTTGAGCTTTTGTGTGCTTGGAGAAGAGTTATGTGTGCAAAGGAAGTTATCTCACTAATTTAAGTTATGAAATCATTTTTCCCCCAGATTTGTTCGCCTAGACGACTTTCGTGTAAGTCTTCTCGACGTAGAAGACTTACACATAAGTCATCTGGTCAATGCAGAGGTTAGTTTTGCAACTGACTTTTATATGTATTTTTAGAGACGACTTATCTGGAAGTCGTCCAGTTTTCTTTGTAAACAAAAAAATCTCAAAATACCACATAAGACCTCCCTGTAAGTCATCTAGGATAAACATGTTAGTTTTGCATTTGACCAAATTGTGTCAGAAATTTGACTTTTTTTCATACGACTTACTTATAAGTTGACTGGATTAAAAAAATATATTTAATATTAACTAGAAGACTTATATGTAAGTCATCTCGGGTTACTTTTGCAATTAGAAAATAAAACTTAAATATTTAATTTTACTCAGATGACCTACGTGTAAGTCTTCCATCACACTTCCTACACGGAAGTCTTCCAAAAATTGTTTCTGATATTCTGGTCAAACCTTGGATATCACAGAAGACATCCATGTAAGTCGTCTGACGGATGACTTACATGTAGGTCATCTAAGTAAAATTAAATATTTAAGTTTTATTTTCTAATTGCAAAAGTAACCTGAGACGACTTACATATAAGTCTTCTAGTTAATATTAAATATATTTTTTAATCCAGACGACTTACATGTAAGTCGTCTGGAAAAAGTCAAATTTCTGACACAATTTGTTCAAATGCAAAACTAACATGTTTATCCTATACGACTTACGGGGAGGTCTTCTGTGGTATTTTTGAGATTTTTTGTTTACAAAGAAAACTGGACGACTTCCAGATAATTCGTCTCTAAAAATACATATAAAGTCAATTGAAAAACTAACCTCTGCATTGACCAGCCGACTTACGTGTAAGTCTTCTAGACGACTTCCTTATAAGTCTTCTGGACGAGTATAAGTCTTCTAGACGACTTACTTGTAAGACTTCTGGACGACTTCCGTGTAAGTCTTCTGGACGACTTCCGTGTAAGTCTTCTGGATGACTTCCTTGTAAGTCTTCTGGACGACTTCCACGGAAGTCGTCTACATTAATGTTTAATAAAGTTTCATTTTCTCTAAAACTATAAAGATTTTTTAATATTTTCTTGTTAATTAATTATTAATCATTATTGGTGCTACTGAAAAAAAATTGTAAATTAATTAGGATATATTTATGAGGTTACCAACATTCATGTTTATTAAAGTCTTCTCGATTGAAGTTGATGTTCTATGTTGACTAATGTGTTTTAATTTGAATTTTTCAGATGAAGCGCCAGTTACCTGTAGAGTATGGAGAATGGTTGTTGAAAGATGATTCTTGAAATTTTGTGGTTGATAATTCAAAGCCGTAGAAGCCTCTGAACGATCTTTAGGAGCCTCTTTACAAGCCTCTGCATGAGCCTAAACAGAAGCATCTTTACGAGCTTTCTTCTGAGGTCTTCTACTCTCTTCCTTCACAACAATCTCTGTCTTCGCTGCACTCTCTTCCTTCTTCATATAAATAAGATGTGTCATTGGATTGACCCACATGATAATACCGACCACTTTCCAGCAATCCATGGTCCACTTCCATTTAAGTTTCCCATACATGAGTTTAATTATGTTCTCCGCAGTCGTATCCTCTACATCAAAATTCCATTGTGGAAACATTTCACTGAAATCCTTCTCAACAAAGTTGATTATGCTAATCTGCAGTAAATAAAAGATATCAACTTAGATATTTGACGGATTAACAAAGATTGAAGTAAAAGAATTCTAGACGACTTAAATTTAAGTCTTCCAGACGATTCAAAGTTAAGTCGTCTGAGAAGTCTTAGAGTTAAGTCGTCTGAGAAGTCTTAAAGTTAAGTCTTCTGAGAAGTCTTTTCTGGAAGACTTCTCAGAAGACTTAACTTTAAGTTGTCTGGAAGACTATAAGTCTTTTTCCAAGTCTTGGAGAGTGACGTTTAAATACATGTCTGCTGATGGTCTCTTTAAAACATTTGCGTCCTTTGCCACCCTTGTAAGCCAGCAGCGGTGGAGACGGTCTGTTGGGTATGGATTCCCATAATTTGCAGCCAATTCGGTAGAGCATAGTAGACCCACACCTGGATAACTTTTACAAACCCATCAATAGTGTAAGTCTTTGTCAAATATTTTCCCCTCAGAGAGTCCATCAACACCTTGAATGCCACTCTCCCCCATGGATAATTTTCAAATTATTCCAAGTCCATCACTAGTCTTGCTAGACTAGCCCTTGTAGCTGTTGAGTACTTTTTCCCCTCAATGAATCCAGTGAATATGGCAAGGTATTCGAGCCACATTCGATCATCCCGAATCCAGTCTTGGCATCTCTGACATGCTGCTATGATCTGCTCAGAATTTGGACCAGCATCGACATCAACTCCCATCATCTCCCAGAAAGAAGACATCTCCTTCGTCACCTCACACCTCAGATTTTGCTAGGTCCTTGATGTAATCGCAGTTCAAACCAGTGAGGTGTTCAAACTCTATCAGCGAAAACCTCATTGGCTCTGGACCAACGAGACTCCAGAGTTCATACTTCTTCTTAATGTCAAGCTGGAAACTGAGAATATAATGTACCAGCCTTGATGCCCATCCAAAATTCAGCTCTTTGAATTTGATGAACACTCCCAACTTCGAGCCCTTCAGCTCCTCATATTCGTCATCATGTAGAGCTTGCCTTACAACATTAAGCAATTTCGAATCATCTGTATGATTGGAAATGCTTTTGACGGGAATGGGTTATTCCTCTAATGTATATATCCTCTGCGGCAGTTCTGGTAAATCCATTTTCCGGTCTACAAAAAAATCAATAACCAACATCTCAAAATTCATATACTGGAAGACTTGCATGTCAGTTTTAGTGAGATGACTTCAGACGACTTCCACGAAGTTTTTTAGAGTGTAAGACTTCTCAGAAGACTTCGAAGTCTTCCCAGAAGTCTTCTACAAACTCTTACTCTCTGGAAGACTTCCAGGAAGTCTTCTACGAACTCTTACACTCTCGAAGACTTCCTCGAAGTCTTCTACGAAGTCTTACACTCTCGAAGACTTCCCGGAAGTCTTCTACGAAGTCTTCCACTTCCAGGAAGTCTTCTGAGTAGTCTTTCACTAGAATGAGAGGACGCAAATCCTGGAAAATGTAAATAAATTAAAAAAAAATGGATGACTTACAGTCGGGAAAGTTATGCAATACCAGTGGTTACATATCTGCAAAAATGAAGACTACAACTTAAGTTACTGGCGACGCAGTTTCATATCTGAAAAAAACGGATGGTTAGTTAGTTATATATGAAGGAGAAACGAGATTCGTCGTGAAGGAGAAACGAGATTCATCGTGAAGGAGAAATGAGATTCATCGCAAAACGCAAGATTAGTGGCGGTGAGAACGACGGAAAAAAGGAGATTCAATGGAAAAAGAAGATTCGCTTTCGAAATCGCCTCAAAGAGAAAATGCGCTAAGGTTTCGTGCTTTTTTCTACATACTTTGAAAAAAAATAGTATTTATATGTACGATAAATTATCAAGTTAAGTTTAATGTACAATGATAAAATGAAAGGTCGGTCCGGTATGGACGACTTACCTGGAAGTCGTCTGAGGTAAAAACCACGAGAATACTTCCTGGAAGTCTTCCACCCGATAAATATTATTCATCAGACAACTTCCTGGAAGCCGTCTGAGGTAAAAACCACGAGAAGACTTTGTGGAAGTCTTCCACCCCGTAAATACTATTCGTCAGACGACTTCCAGGTAAGTCGTATACACCCTAAATAAACCCTAAACTTAATTAACTAACTAAACACTTCATTAAAATCAAATTTAACTTAAAAATGTTTAATATACACAGAAATAAACACAAATAGTAAAAAAAATATTTTTTCAAACAAAAATTTGAGCTTTCAGAAAATTAAACCCTAAGAATACAAACAATACTACAACATATGTTATCAAACTCTAAACTAAAGAATACCATAACTCACTATATTCACTCATCTATGTTTAAAATAATTAAATTTTACTATGCATTAATTTATATCATTTAAAAATGTTTATAATTACATGATTTCAATTTTTTCCCAGAAAAATATTTTTTTATAAAATTTATAAATTATTTTTAAAATCAACTATACGAGACGACTTTTTGGAATTCGTCTGGACAACACCTCGTGGAAGTAAGTCGTCTAGACAACACCTTGTGGAAGTCTTCCAGACAACTTCCTGGAAGTCGTTTGGAAGACACCTTGTGGAAGTCTTCCACACGACTTAAAGTTAAGTCGTCCAGACGACTTCCACAAAGTCAGAAGACTTTCCAGGGTTATATTTATCAAAATAAATTCTGGTTTTTGTTTGGTCATAAGGGTCTGGTTGTAATTTAACAATGCTATTGGGTTAGTTTTGCATTTGATTGATGTTTGGGTATACTTGAATTTGATTGATATTTGGGTATACTTTTGCATTTAAAATCAAGTTTTGAGTCATATTTGACAAATTGCCCTTAATTATGTTGCCAGCATAACCAATTTTGAGATTATCTGATATGTGATATCCTTTTGGGTATGCAAAATTTATAATAATATATCTAAGAGTGTTTGGTTTTTAAGAAATCTTGTTTCTACAATATGTCATTTCTAACTCTTCTGTAATGATTCCCAAGCAAATAAGACTTATTAAAAATTTAGCTAAATTGGATAAAAAATGGAGTCTCGTTCTTCGAATATTTTATTTCTAAATGTTTTCTAAATATCTTTTTACTTTGAATTAATAAATTTTTAGCCTCAAATTTTGTTTGCATATATATATATATTTGGTTAATTATTAAATATTAAATTAATAAAAACTAATAAAAACATACACAAATCCCTACTAAATCTCTGGTGAGTAACTCCTGAGATTTTCTAATGACTAGCTTTATCAAGTTTTACCTGGTTAAAAACAACTTGCAACAAAAGCAACAACAACTATGGGAGTTGAAATTTTTGTGAAATTTGATACAAAATCAAATAGGATAGTTAGGAAAGTAGCCTTACAAAAGATTGACAGTGTAAGCAAAAATTAAAAATGTATTTCTATATATAATTGCTTGGTGTCTTTATTAGCAACATGAGAATGGAAAAAAAGTTTTTTGTTCTTTTTTTTTCATCTAGGGGCGATTGAAATGTATGATCTGTTTTAAGTTGTTGTTTACATAATAAAATATAACTTGTATTTTTTTTGGTGTATTTTGTAGGGATGGATTTAGCATTCCAAAGTATATTTTTGAACGTGGTCGCGAACCTAAAGTAGATAAGATAAATAACAACTACAAAACATCATTACTCAAGAACTTGCATAATCTATTTCCACAGAGTATGTCAAAGTGAAGAGCGCCCCACTTTTCACGCAATATGGGATATTCAGCACGTTTGATACACAACTTCATGTGTAAGCAGCTTTTCACAGCCAAGAAGCACGAGTTATGGTTTGAGTTCGCTGACCAGCCTCATAGGTTTTCACTTCAGGAGTTTCATGCAGTCATGGGTCTAAAATGCAGCAAAGAGGTGAATTGTGATTTTTAGAAGTGGAAATATGACATGGAATTTTGGAGTAAATTGTTGAAAAAAACGCGGAAAAATTAGTTTGAAGTCGATAAGCTTGCAACACCTACAACATCGTCACAAGTGGAGCCATGTAGACATGATCATGTTGATATATTAATTTGTAATTGCTAGTGTGTTGATGGCAAATGATCAGAAGGTTAACATTTCCCACAAGTATATTAAGCTGGTGATGGATATTGAGAAGATGTGAATGTATCCATGGGGTTTTGAGTCATTTGATGCTCTATTGAAGTCAATCATCACGTCGAGGAAGAAATTGAAGAACAAGACGAGTTATGTGTTGGATGGGTTTACATATGGGTTTCAGATATGGATCATGGAAGTTATTCCAGACTTTGGAAAAATGTTGGGTAAGTAGAAAAACCCATAGTTTATTGATCCTTGATGTGGAAATTGGAGTGGAGCTGCGAAGATATCCTACAAAGACATCATTCGGTTTGAGCATTTATTTGGGTCTCATGTAAGTTTTTAATTTTAATCTTTGTGTTGAGTTTTGGTCACCTGATTTATACCAACCGAGTTTTAATGTTTCCTAAGTTACTATCCGATTTCGGTTCATCCTCGTAATTATGTTCCTAAGTTATGAACAACTGATTTATATTATGTTCGCTTATGGACCATGTTTCTATTATTTTTGCAGTGTACTTTGTATCCATGCATCTCTGCTTTTGGAGATCAAGAGGTGCTTATTGATGCGGCGTTCGTGAGGGATGATGAACTGACTGATGAGAGGGTTGATCATATGCTTGATTTGATAACAAAACGCCATGAGTGAATCACTTCCATGTGGTATTTCAACGAAACTGTTGTGACTTTTCTAAAAGAGGGTGGTGATATTGATACTGAGCTGAGTGATGAGGATGTTGCTGATGGTTCTAATGCAGTGACCACTCCAGCTGGTGTTGTGAGCTCAGTTACTGGTCCAAAACAAGCTAGAAGTAAGATATTTGACCACGGTGCAGAAACACGAAAGACGAAGCTATTGTGTAAAAGGGCAGCAAAAGCACAAGGAACTCTAAATGAAGATATGAAGATTTTTTTTAAAGCTTGATTCACACTTCATTCACTACACTTGAAGAAAAGAAGGAGAGGAAAGGAGAGTGAGGTTCAAGTTTCACTCTGCACTTGAAGAAAATATGGAGAAGAAAATGAAGAGTGAGATTAAAGCTTCAGTCTCTGCCCTTGAAGGAAAGTGTAACGACCGTGATTCAATAAAGTGGGACAATTTTTTTTAATTAAAACCCATAACTATTTTTACTTTGTCTCACATTGGAAGTTTAGAAAACCTACCTCCCTTCCCTTCTCTTATATAAGAAACTCCACCCTTCCACTTTATTTTCATCAGGTCAAAGCACTACTTTGCGTGTGAAAGTTGTTGAATTATTTGACGACCAGTCACAAAGTAATTTTATAGCAAGATTTTCGGTCGAGTTTTCGGGCGAGTTTCAGGTGAGTTCTCGAGCGATATTTCTGTTGACCATCTTCCGTTGACAGCCAGTGGCAAAGGTGAGGGCAACTCCATATAATCCCGTGTAGTTTAGTACTACTATTATGAAAAATTTAGTTTCAAAACATGTTTCGTCTCTGTGAATTGAGTCTGCATGAGAGTCTTATTTGTTATTATTTTATGCTTGTTAAACCGGATATAGGATGTTAGAGGATTCAATGGTTGAGTGCATTGAGTGATGTTAAAACTGCTATATATATGTATATAATTATGAGTCTGTTTGTGTGGATTGCGGGTGCACATAGACGTTTGTGTAAGCCGCCGCCGAGCAATGTGATTGCGGGTGCACATAGACGTTTATGTAAGCCACCGACGAGCAGTGAGATTGCGGGGGTACAAAGACGTTTGTATCAGTTGCCGACACGCAGAGGGTGGGAGTAAAGAGATGGACTACTGTACTAGTCCCCTAGAGTTATACATATATCCTTATGAGGAAATGCATGGTGCAAAGAGTAGCTATGTACTATCAGCATATTGTTTGTACTATATGCGTTAGACGCATTGATTGTTTTGTGTGGTGTAATAGGCACCGTGTTTGCTTCATGTTAGAGCTAGGCCTACATAGTCGTAGTGCTATGTACTGAGTCAGTGGTTTGCATTTTAGCATCCCTTACCTCACTGAGTGACTCCCATGTTACTCACCCCTCTTTCTTTCCCCCCTTCCAGGTGAGACTGCCGAGCAGGATTGATCCTATCGGACTGGTACTTTTGGACTGATTTCTTTCGTCGCATTTTTAGACTTCTATTTATTTTATCATCGACATTTATTCAGTTTTATTTTACCTTTGTATTTATGGTGTTTCGAGTTATTTATGAGATTTTCAGATTATTTATTTATTTTGTTATTATTTCGAAAATACGGGTTTCACAATTTGGTATCAGAGCCAGGTTCCGTCCCGGCCCCGACCCGGGATGGCAATTTATAGGACCTGGCTTTAATCGGATTTTGATAGTTTTCAAACATTTTAAAGAATTTGAATTTTTAAAGAGATAGCACCTTTCTGGAAGTATTATTCCTTAAACAATCGTTGGTATCTGATTTCAACAGAAGTTGACCGCTTGCTTTTCCCTTTCAGATGCCACCACGGAGGAGAGTTGGTCGTCCGAAGACCGCCAGAGCTGCTCGAGAGGCTGGAGATGAGCATGTGCCGCCAGAAGCTTCGCAGAATACGGTTCCGCCAGTTGATCAGGATGCTTTGAGGCAGATGGTGCAGGATGCGGCTCAACAGGCTGCTCAGGAGGCAGTCCCTCAGGTTATCCAGGAGGCTGCTAGGCAAGCTGTCCAGGCAGCAGCTCAGAAGGTTGCGCGACAGTTTGCTGCAGCTCAGCAGGAACCACATGGACCTCAGGTTCAGGTGCAGCATGGCCCGCAGATTCACGTGCAGCAGGCCGCTCCAGTTCAGGTACAGAAGGACCCACACATTCCGGGCCAGCAGCCCCTCGTTCAGTAGGTTCTAGGGGTTTTTCAGGTCCCACCACCACCTCTTCCAGTGCAGGATCATGAGTGTAATGAGGCGCTTCTTAGAGTGTTGGGACAGTTGAAGTACGTGGATTTAGAGAAATTTGAAGGAACAGTAGAGCCCTTGGTTGCTCATGATTGGAGACATAGGTTGGTGACATGTCTGCAGACTATCCATTGTCCACGACGATTCTGCCTTAATATCGCTGTGTTATATCTACGTGGGGATGCGGCAGCATGGTGGGATGGAGTGCGAGTGATACATCAGGGCGAACTGACATATGAGTTTTTCCTCAAATCATTCGACAAGAAGTACTTTTCGAGGGAAGCCTTACACCAGAAGAAAAATGAATTTGAGCATTTGAGACAGACTACTAGGACTATCAGGGAGTATGAGCGGGAGTTTAGCCGACTTTGTAGGTTTGTTGGTAATAATATGTATGAGGAGGATCTGATCAGGAGATTCTTAGATGGGATGCGAGTTGATCTTCGCGGAAGATGCAGTGTGGTGACTTACACTAACTTGGAGGATCTGGTAGAGAAGGCTGCTGTGCATGAGACATGTATTGCTGAGGAGCAGAAGTTCTCCAAGGCAGCTCAACCTAACTCTGAAAGGACTTTTGAATCGAAAAAATACATGGGAACAATTAGGAGCACCCAAATGCAGCAGTTGCCATTGCCACCATTTTGGAGAGTGTGTCCAGTGTTTTCTTTGTGGAAGGATGGACCATGTATCCAAGTATTGCCGGAGCAGACCAGCTGATGTTCAGGGTACCGAGCAGATTGCAACCCAGCAGTGGTACGTGGGAGTTGCTATAATTGTGGTCAGATGGGTCATTATTTAAGGGAGTGTCTGAGGAGGGGACATGCTACAATTCCACCGTCGACTAAGCGTCCAGCCATCGCTCCACGAGTATTAGCAGCAGGAGTTAACGACAGAGTTGAGCTGATTGATGGTATGTATCTTTGACCTTGGTAGTCTATGGTTGTGCATGTTGTCTTTTGGTGGTTATCATGTGTAGTTTAAAAATAGTGTCCATGATCGTCTACGATTGAGTGTGAGACATTTTTTTACTTTTTGATAAGAGAGTTTTGCATATTTCAAAGTGTCTGCAACCGTCAAGGCGTCAATCTAACAAAGTGTATTCAAGTCAAAGATAACATATTCCTTTGGTCGGTGCAAAGAGGCAAGGAACTATGGGTATTTCTCGAGATTTATCAATTATACTCGGAGGGAGTGACGAGTGATATCATCAACAAGAGTTTAAGAGAAAATGTTCAAGGGATGATGACCATGGTCAGTCAAAGTTGGTTGTAGACAAGACAGATGCAACAAGAGGCATGAGCTAAGGAGATTTTGATGATGAATGATTTCTTAGAACTCTTTTTGGATGTTATTAGACATTCGGTCAATGATTTGAATTCGGGGGCGAATTCCTCATTAGTACATGAGAAATGTAACAACTGTGATTCAATAAAGTGGGCCCATTTTTTAATTAAAACTCATAACTATTTTTACTTTGTCCCACATTGGAAGTTTAGAAAACCTACCTCCCTTCCCTTCTCTTATATAAGAAACTCCACCCCTCCACTTTATTTTCATCAAGTCAAAACAGTGCTTTGCGTGTGACAGTTGTTGAATTATTCGACGACCAGTCACAAAGTAATTTTATAGCAAGATTTTCGGTCGAGTTTTCGGGCGATTTTCAGGCGAGTTCTCGAGCGATATTTTTGTTGACCATCTTCCGTTGACAACCAGTGGCAAAGGTGAGGGCTACTTCGTATAATCTCGTGCTAGTTTAGTACTACTATTATGAAAAGTTTAGTTTCAAAACATGTTCCCTCTCTGTGAATCAAGTCTGCATGAGAGTCTTATTTGTTATTATTTTATGCTTGCTAAACCGGATATAGGATGTTAGAGGATTCAACGGTTGAGTGAATTGAGTGATGTTAAAACTGCTATATATATGTATATAATTATGAGTCCGTTTGTGTGGATTGAGGGTGCACATAGACGTTTGTGTAAGCCACCGACGAGCAATGTGATTGCGGGTGCACAGAAACGTTTGTGTAAGCCGCCGACGAGCAGTGAGATTACGGGGGTACAAAGACGTTTGTATCAGTCGCCGACACGCAGAGTGTGGGAGTACAGAGATGGACAATTTTACTAGTCGCCTACAGTTATACATATATCCTTATGAGGAAATACGGGGTGCAAAGAGTAGCTATGTACTATCAGCGTATTGGTTGTACTATATGTGTTAGACGCATTGATTGTTTTGTGTGGTGTAGTAGGAACCGTGTTTGCTTCATGCTAGAGCTAGGCTTACATAGTCGTAGTGCTATGTACTTAGTCAGTGGTTTGCGGTTTAGCATCCCTTACCTCACTGAGTGACTTCCCTGTTATTCACCCGTCTTTCTTTCCCCCCTTCCAGGTGAGACTGGCGAGTAGGAGTGATCATATCGGAATGGTGCTTTTGGACTGATTTCTTTCGTCGCATTTTTAGACTTCTATCTTATTTTATCATCGACATTTATTAGTTTTATTTTACCTTTGTACTTATGGTGTTTCGAGTGTTTTTTTTAATGAGATTTTCAGATTATTTATTTATTTTGTTATTATTTTTATTATTTCGAAAATACGGGTTTCACAGAAAGATGGAGAAGAAATTTGAAAGTGGGATTAAACTAATCAAAGATGCGATGGATAAGGGCAATGGACTATCTTCCAATGTCAAGGAATCAGTGAGTTCTAAGGCAAAGGTTAGTAAAAGAAAGTAACTTGTAAACTCATGTTTTGTATTTTGGAGATTTGGAGTTGCTGTTTTTAGATTAAGTTTGTAATATAAGTTCATGTTGTAGTTCTTTAAGTGTGCAATGTAGTGATGGTTAAGTTTTTGTGTAATATTAAGTCATGTTGTAGTTCGGTAAAATTTGTAATGGATTGAAATGGCTATGGTCGTTGTAATATAATTTGTATCAGTTGCTGTGTTTTTATTAAGTTTGTAATATAAGATCTTATAATATAACTTGTTGTAGTTGATGTTTTTTTATTTATTAAGTTTGTACTATAAGATCACAATAACTATGGTTTTCATTTAGCAGGATTAAATTGCTAATTTTGAGAATCTTCATGATGTTAAGGTTTCACATATACCTGATATTGAGCTTGAATTGAATACTCAAAACTACATACCGAAAACAATGAACCACCTTTCTCAAAACACCTTAGTAAAACGTTTTGGTTCATCACAACTTTCAACAGAAGACGATTTTGATGAATGGTTGACTCCATCTACTTCATTACGGACAGTCAAAACTGCAAGTTCTAAACCTCAAAAGGTTATCAAGAAGAATAAGATATCATCACAACCTTCAACGGATGACGATCTTGATGAATGGTTGACTCCATTTACTTCATTGCGGACTACCCAAACTACGAGTCCTAAACGTCAAAAAGGTTATGAAGAAGAATAAGATACCATCTCTAGTCGATTCTGAAAAGGATGTCTTGGAAAAGATGATCCTAATGCACCGTTGATCTATTACTCATTCGAAGGGTGGGACAGATTGGAATATTGGTCTATGTGTCCCAAGTAAGTTCTGCAATCCTGTTTAGCTTATTTTAGGTGTTTTGTTTGTTACCTTTACTAACTATTTATTTGAATAGTCAGGGATCTACAGATTGGACCAAGCGTTTATACTTATGAATTAGCAAATCAATTAATCTACCCGAAAGAGTGGCTAAATAATGTTGTACGAACTTTTTTTTTGTCAATCAAATTTGCTTAGCTATAAAATTTTATTAGTATACTTATGATTTTTAATTTATTTCAGGAACTCGATGCTTTTATGTATATATTTTGGGAAGAAACATCTTTGAGACGATGACTTGTCACAAATAATGTGGGGTTTATGAGTTGCTCATTCAACTTAGAGGTTTGTAATGCATACAAACAACTAAAGGCGGAAAAGAAGAAGTTCAAACTTAATGAGTTGCTCATATCCTATGGAAATGGAGAGCTTCCTTGGCAAGGAAGAACAAAAAAAAAGTGGGATGTTGACGTCCATCGTGTCTTCACTCCAGTTTTCGTCAACATGAACCATTGGATATCCCTATGCATCAACTTTGAACTAAGAATAGTTAAAGTTTTCGATTGGGTAGACTTGAAACACAACAACATTGCAGACGCCTATGCTACCATCATCCCTCACATCGTCAAAGTTGTTCAGCCAATAAACAAGGAAGAAATATTATATTATTAATAAGTATCAATTTCTTATGCACTGATGAAGCGTGTAACTAATAAGGGTAATTTTTCTTGTGGAGTGTATGTGATTAAACACATCCAAGCTCATGCCCTTGGTCTAGACCTAGCTCTCCTTGATGATGACTACATTAGATCTGCTCGAATTAAGATTGCAATTGATCTATTTATGGTGGCAAATAATCCCTTGTTGATTGAGCGAATGTCCAAGTTTCAACCTCCTAAACATGCACCATCAGAGGTTGTAGATCTGAGTTAGAGTTGTATTCTGTTTTGTTTTCCTGGTATTTTGTAGGTCAAATTAGGAGATTAGGTGTTGCATTACTTTAGAGATTAGGTGTTGTATATGAAACTCAAATCTTATGGTTTATGTATTTTGACTACTTTGGTGGTCATGCAACTCTTTTTACTTTAGTTCATAACGTGATGATTGTTTATACAAGTTTATTATGTGTAGCCTTCAAGAACTCAAAGTGAAGAAGTGGACTGGGTTCTACGAGTAAGTATGTTAAAACGTGCATCTATGTATGATCGTCTTTTTTGGTATATCGAAACCAAGATGGCTATAATCATATACTAGTAATGCCAACATATATTCCTATAATCCGAGGGGCATTGAACCTGGAACCTTACTAAAATTAAGTCGAATCTTCAGCAATATAGCTGTTGTGTTATTGCCTTTATGCGATGAAATTCTAAAATGTGTCGTAACCAGTTTCGTTGTTGTTTTATTTACGTAGAACAAGCACATACATAAATTTATTATCTTTTTCTGTGATTTTTATAATTTCAAAAAAAAAAACAAAACTTTCGTCTGAAACAGAAATACAAGTCTAAAAAATAACAACCAAATCGTAAGCTTTGGTGTCTGAGATAAAAACAAGTCTCACATAACAAAATAAAATATCGCTGCATAAATTTAAACAAAACAAGTCTTAACATAACAAAAAAATGAAACAAAAGCTGTCTAGATTGCTCTATCACATCTCACTCTGTTGTGACCTTCAAAACCACATCATCTACATTTGTGTCTCTTGCCTTGTTGGGATCCTTGATCCGATCGCATCTTGTCTTTGACAGTTTCATGTTTTTTTTCTTCGCGTACCAGCAGACCTTCGCGTTTCAGGTGGAAAATTTTCAATTTCTTCAACAGCCAATGGAACATGTCAAGCATCTTCAAGAACAACTATTGGATTTATAGTTTCCTCATAGGCATATCTTCGTGTGGTAGTTTTATACAACTCATCAGTGAGTGAGTGTGGTTGCTTCTCAACAGAGAAACCTGCTTTAATAGCATGTCTACAAGGAATTTTTACAAGTCATACTTCCCACATGAACAAGTTCTTCTTTCTTAATTGATAGTGCAGTCAATTATGTCGCCTACCATATGAAATGGAGTGTTGTTGATTGGATAAACAATAAATGTTTTACCATTTTCAATCCTTCTATCAATCTTCTTCTCCACTTTAGCAGTTAAGAGGTGTGTATGGTTTAATACGCTGATAAAACCATCAGGTTAACATATCTCTAATGTTGTCTAACAAGGGAATAACTGGATATTCTCTCGGGGATTATAATGCAAAATTTATCGATTCAGCAGGGTTTCTAGTTCTAATGTCATATCTGAAACCTTGAATTGACAACTCGCCCATGTTCTTACATCTGCCTCAATCAAATAATTTATGATGGTTGGACTGATTTTGAAATTAGAGAAGAGCTTCTGAAAATCTGGAACTCTATATGCTTTTGACGCCTTTGCAACCAATTCAACTAGGCATTTTCCCTTGAAAAAGGTGACAACATTATTCAACAAATGGTGAATGAACTACAAGAAAAACCTTCATTCTTAGCACGAGGAAACCGCTATCATATGCCTTTGATAGCGTAGTATTAACCGCTATGTCTGCTCCAACTATAATAGGTCCCCCTTGTTATAGCGGTTTTGGACATGCTATTATTGAGATGGTATATGATAGCGTTATTTTTGTATGATGTTATATTGTTGACTTTATAATAGCGTTGTTTACGCCTGCTACGTTTTCTATTTCAATAGCATAACTCGAAGGCTATAATAGTTTTTCACATTGCAATATCAGTTGATTTAAGTTTCTATATTACATCGATTTTACAAGTGCTATTACTTAATGGTCAGTTTTTCATAGCTTTTTGGATTTGTTATTAGTAGTTCAATATACCACAACCTGCTCGATTTGTATTTAAAAACATACACACACACACATATATATATATATATATATATAAAAGGTACCAAACTACAAGTCTTAATCCGACACAATACTAGTACAAAACATTCATAAGTACATCACTTAGTCTAAGTTATCCAAGCAGAAAGAATAGTACATTAGACCTGATAGTAGTTAACATAAGATCACTTTTTTCCTTTGGCCATGCAATACAAGTGCCAAGTGCATCTCCCATATTCTCAATCTCAGTTAACATAAGATCACTTTTTCTTATTCACCTTCACCACATAAATCCAGACTTTAGCTCCTTTAGGTCCAAGGGAACAAAGTGAACTGTAATGTCCGGGTTGTCTGAAGCCTAACGTCATTCTTCAACCACTTGCTTCTTTCCTTTAATGGACATCAGCTTGCATTTCTGATTCTCTTTAGCAACTTCATTTTGAATATGACACTACAATGTTTGCAAGACAAACCAATATATCTTACGAATAAAATAAAGAAAAAAACTACTGAATACTATGTACAACAAATGTACTTGTGGTCTTCGAAGGGGAGAAAATAATTGTGGTTTAGTAAGGGTAGCTTTTGGAGAATGATTGCTTGATTCAGAACCTGGTGATGCAGAACATGTAAAAAGCTTTTGTGTTGTCCTATAGGAGAGGAAGCTTGATTCTGAAGAGGAGATCTACGGCTTGATGACTCTATGGTGTTATCGAACACACACTTATTGGCAGGCCATGCAAAAAAATGCTTAACAGTGTCCCTAAGGTGAGTCATTTCAGGCTTAGGTCTCCACAGAAATGTATCAGGAACATGAACCACATCCACAAAAACTTTTACTGCATTTGGTCCAAGAGGCAGACGATCCACCAAATCTTTCGGTTCTTTACACTGCAAACGACCTTCAGCAACAACTTCTTCATCAGTAGACCACAGTGATAAAAGTTTGCAGTTGTTCATAGAAGTGAAATTTGGACTCTACCATGCAAAGACAATATAAACATGTTAATATTCTTAGAAGAAGATAGACTGCAATAATAAGGTAGAGAATAACAAATCTTACCCTTAGAGGAATATCTTCGGTAAATATCTCATCGTTTGACATAACACATTTATTGGCAGGCCATGCAACCATGTCCCCAACGGTGTGCTCAATAGTAAACATACCAGTAGCAAGTCTCCAAAGAAATGCATCTGATTTGATTGCAGCCTCCACCAATACCTTAATAGCAAGAGAGCCAAAGGGGATGTCATTCACAAAGTCCTCCGATTCAGATGAAATAATCCGTCCCTCAACAATGTTTTCATCCAAACCAGACCAATCAACCCAGACACACTTAGGTTGTGCTCTTTTGTTAACACTCTACATAAAAATATTATTGAAAACCATCAGCAGATACAAAGCAAAGAAGTTTATAAAATGAACATAGATTACGTACCTTTCCTCTTGCAGTAGCTGAGTTTTCTCTTATTCCAGGTTCCTGTTGCAACAAAAAAAAAACAGATTTCAGATTCAAGACATTCACAATATATATGTTTGAGTAAAGCTAACTTGTTTCTTAATTCTAGCAATCTCAGATTCCAACTCAAAGACTTTGTTCTGCAATTTATATTGCTTCTCTGCCATTTTAGCCATAAACTGTTTTTCACTTGAAAACAAGCTAATTTCATCTTCCCAATGTTTCTACCCATTGCCCTCAAATGACCAGGATGATCAGGTCCTAAAAGATCTGTAAGCGGATCTACACTTGGGTTTGTCGAATTACTATCACTACCAACCAGCTCAACTACCTTTTTCTGGCAACATAGAAACATGTTAACACGCTAATATAGAAGACAAACCATTTGAAGCCAAAACATGATAACTTACAAACTTCTGTGCTGCTACAGTATTTGACTTGTGTACCATCCTCAACATTGACTGGTGTACCATCCTTTTTTGTGCGCGACTTGACCCACACTTTTAGCCTATTAACTTGAGATGGATCTTCACACTATTGTTTCTGATGCAAAAAAACAGAAACGATTAAAATGAAAAGCTTTAAGTGATCAAGTAAAGAGTTATGGGAAAGAATAACACCATATCTTCAGCCAGCCTAACCATTCTTCTATGGCTACAATTGTGAGGTATTTATTTGTTCCTCCTCTCCTTGTATGTCTCACTGACAACCTAGCATACATATAGTGAATATTAGATATTGAATGCAGAAACCTAAATACATTCAGTAGCTTTACCTTAAGGCTGAGCTAGTTTTGCACTTCACAAATTTTTCGCCATTCAATAGGTGAAACATTTTTCGGTCTCAAATTCCTTCTCTCTTGGTTTGTAGCTTTACTCTTTATCTACGACACTAGTCTTGATTTTGAGGCCCTCCATAAACATCTCAACTGCTTCAACACAAAAATCTTTTGGTAATCTTCGTCAAGATCGAATCTTGCCAACAATCACATACAAATAAATAAATATTAGATATATGAATCAACTATGTAAATGTGATGTACACGTTACCTGAACAGATTTCCATAGAACTATTTTTACTTCTTCATGGACTTTCCTCCAATCATCAAATGTGACAGGTACATGTTCCTGCACTAAAAGACCTAGGTATGAAGACAACTTCACTGTTTCTTCATAGATTTAAGGGAAATGGGATGAAGAGTGAAATAAAGATGTGAAGTTATAGATTTGGGTTTTGGGGTTTAGAGATTTGATTTACAGGGTTTTGGATATATTCCTAGTAAATTCGTCGTAATAGAAAACACGGGTCTGGTAGTTTCATTGTAATGGGCCCTAGTACATTCGTCGCAATGGAAAACACGGGCCTGGTAGATTCGTCGTAATGCCTCCTATTTAATTCGTCGTAATGCTTCCTATTTAATTCGTCGTAATGGAAGACACGTGCATGGTAAGTTCGTCGTAATAGGAAACACACGCGTGATAACTTCCTTGTAACATTACAACGAAGTTACTAGGCTTCAAAATTTCTATATATACACGAGGATCAGTCACGAGGCAAGCCTTGTGTACTCCTCCCAACCTTGTCCTCTGCAACTTGAAGGTATGTGTTTTTAATTTTTTTTAGGTTAGGTAGTTAATATGTGGTTAGATTAAGGAACATAGCGTTATTAGAAATTGATTAGAAAATTTGTCAAACTGTTTAGATTTTTTTTAGAAATTGAATAAATATTTTTTAAAAACTGATTACACATTTTTTTGAAATTGAATAACTATTTTTTTTTAAAAACTGATTATATATTTTTTTGAAAATGAATAAATATTTTTTTAAACTGATTGTTCATATTTTTTAAACTGAATAACTATTTTTAAAAAAATGATTAGATATTTTTCATTAACTGATTCTATTTTTTTTTAAAAAAAAAAATTAGATGGCACCTAGGAGACGACCCATTTATTCTGACATATTTGCATCTAGTGCTCGGACATCATCTAGTTCAACTCCATCATCTTCTTCAGATCCGAAGGAGTCACATGGAGTTTCTTGGGCTCCTCCTCCTCCGTATTCACCCCAGATACATCACCTGATGACTCCACCTCCTCCTCCATATGAGGTCCCTCCATCGGCTCCACATCTTGCCCCAGGAGCCGGTCTTCATCCATATTTGCTTGTCCCTCCATCTTCACCGTACACTAATATACAGTGGAGGATCTTCTTGCTCAGCCTGGACGAGCATGAATAAAGATTCTAGACCCCGACACCTCAGAGGGTACTTATTAGTAAGTTTTTAATTTTATGGATTTTAATTTTTAACATTATATTTATTATACTCATCTAATAAATTTATATTATTTCAGTTTGGCGTCAATAACTGTGTCGGACGTAGCGTTTCTTACACAATCAAAGGCTATTTCATCGAGGCCCATCGCAACTGGAGTATGACTCCCGAGCACATTAGGACTATGTGTTTCAAATGTTTTCTGTAACAGTTTTCCATTTTCTTATTTAATAATATTTTTTTCTAATTCATTTTATTTTTCTTTGTTTTAGCAAAGGTGACAATGATCCTTAGCAATCAATGAGAGGGTTAAGGCGGAATTTGTTGCTAGAGCAAAGATCCGCCTTTGCAACACCGTCTTAGATTGGAAGGACAAGTGGGAGTACTACGAATATGATGCCAAACCCACCAAGCTCACGAAAGAGGTATGGAATAGCCTCATCGCCTATTGGAAGCTACCCGACTTGGTCCGTAAAGCCAAAAGTTGCTCTGCTTCGGTATGAAAAAGGATGCGGATGGTAACTTACCCATGTTTCACAAAACCGGGAAAAACTCCCACGTCGGAGTTCGTCTACGAGTTGTAAGTTTTATTAGTTTTATGTTTATTTTTTATTTTTCTTAATTATTATTATCTTATATAAAAATTATAAACTTACATTTTATATGCTTTTGTAGGCTAAGAAGACTGGAGTGATTCCATCTTTGTCTGATCTATTCAAGATCACTCACCAGAAATCAAGTAGGGCTTTTGTAGATCCACGGTCGGAGAAGCTCTTTCACTACGTGGCTGCTCGGGTTGAAGAGCGCAAGACGCATCTAACCCAGCAGTCTACTGATGGACAACCCGTTAAATTGTCTACACATGAGGTGAACAAGAACTTCGAAGAGGTAAATGTTAGAAGTATTTTTATATTTTTAAATTTTAATTTTATAATTTTAATTTAATTATTTCATTTCTAATTTTATACATATTTATTTTAAAAGGTCGCTCCAAGAAAGAAGGAGCGGACAATGGGAGTAGGATCCGTCAATGACGTCCCAAAGGAGACTTTGTCTTACTCGTCGAGCCGGGATGAAGAGAATGCTCGGTTGATGGCTTAGGTGGATGACCAACAGGTTCATTTGCAGTCTCTGGAGGATCTTCTCGATGTTATGGCGGTTGGAAACCATGTTCTACAAAGAGAGTTGGAGGAGAGACGTCGGAATCTCAGCGGACAAGTGCCTCATGTAGACGAGCCTCGAGACTCTAAGGAAGGGAACGAGACCTCCAACAACTACTTCAACAATTTCTAGCTCTAGTTTTTTTTGTTTTAAATATTTTCATATTGTATTATAAATTTAAATATTATTTTATAACTTTATATATTCAGTTTTTTATATTTAAAATTATTTTAATTTTGAATATTTTAATATAATTTTATTTTATAATCTTATTAATATATTTTGTTTTATTAAAATTTCCATTTAAAATTCTCATAAATTTTACAAGGAATTTACAAGTGGGAACTTGTAAAGTTCTCATAAAATTTACAAGGACTTTACATGAAATTCCTTGTTCATTCCTCGTAATACATTACGACGATTTAACAAGTTATGACATGTAAGTTTGTCGTAAATAATACAAGTATTTAGGGGGTATTTTACTAGGAAATGTTACAAGGCATTTACGAGGTCTCTTTACTAGGAAAGTACGACGAATATTAACGTTACAACGACATTACGACGAATCGTGCATTACAACGAATCGTGGATTACGACGAATCGTGCATTACGACGAGTGTTTTAAAATGAATCACGATTCCTAGTTAATTCATCGTAATGGGGACATTACGACGAATGAACTAGGAAATATGCCCTCGTAATAAGACCATTTTCTTGTAGTGAGGTAGGAAGACCCGAGCGCCTACGCCTTTGTGGTGTAATAGAAAGAAGATTACCAGTGACCCTTGTATGGAGGAAGAATGATCTTGTTGGATCCTATGATTAAATATATTTGATTAATGTGTTGACACTCTGAAGAGTGTTTTGATTTATTTATGGTTTAATTGTTTGTTGCCTTAATCATTCATACTTTAATACCTTGAATATTGATTGATGAACTAACCATCTTGCTTGTGTTTGGGTTTAGTTTGACGGGTAGTTGTGTATACTAAATAGGGAACTCTGACCCATTGAGTGAAACTAGTTCATTCACTCCTCATTATATCTTGCAGGTGACCAGTAGAAGAACCATAGCGCTCGCAGAACTATAGAGCTGGTGTATCATAAACTTCTTTTGCTAAAGACTCGTTTCAAGATATAAGTATGTATGTTGTACTTTTGGCTTCGTCCATGGACCTTATGTATAATTATTTTGGGCTTGTGAACTTCATATTATATATATGAAATAAAATATGTTTCATATTTGTGGCGTGTTGAATATGATATTAGATTAGTTCGACCTAACACTACTTTATGACTCGGTACATGTTACGAAGCCTAGGGCCGAAGATTAGAGAAAGCGAGTTTTGAATGGATTTTTTGAGTTATAGAATCTTGTGACTTAGAAGGTCTATTCTCAACCCCTTATAACATTTCCAAACTTAATTAAGGAAAGTCATTTAGGAAGATTTTTTTTTATTGTTGTAAAACTGGCCGACCGATGTCTTAAACGGTTTTGAGGTGTTACAGTCTCCATGGTGTATTTGCATACTGAAAAAAAATCAAAATCACCAAACATTAGTCTCTCTCTTTTAAGTGATCAATTATGTTATATATTACAAACCTCATTTTTGAATGATGTGTTTTCAAACACTGCAAGGCAAATTGAAGAGTTAGTGAGCCATAGCTTTAGCTTTGATATTCCACAGTATCATATAAATTACGACGGGTGAGTTCAACAGTCTTGACTATGTTGAAATTACGGAGATTTTGTTTTAGAAAAGCAGATTCAGACGAGAATACATGTTAGAAATATTGATAACTTTCAAATGAAATTTAAAATCTTCCAAATTCAAAAATAAATTTTAATAAATTTTAGTTTAGTTTTAGTTCTAAAGAATAAAAAAATAAAATAAATGAAATTTAAATTTAGGAAAACTTAATTTTGAATAAAAATAAATAAATTAGTATTATGTTTTAGAAAATAAATAAATTCAATATTAAGAATTAAAATTAAATTAAAAGTATAAATTTGTCCACAATTTAATTTAATTTATTCCTAAAACTCAAAATAAAATTAGAATTTTTAATACTTATTTTTGCATTAAAATAGTTTTAAGTTCGTTTAAAACTTATCAACATTTTCTAATTAAAATAAACGAATTTTATGTATTTAAGTGAGTATATAGTATTAAAATGAATAAGGTAATTGGTTGAAGTATTAAACTAGGTAACAAAAGAAGTTTAACCAAATTTAGTTGATGAATTTTTACGAAGTTTTCCTCTTATAGAAATTGTCTTAGTTTGTTTTGTTAGATAGAGCAAAGACTCTACTAGACAAAGAGTGTTCGCCAAAACCTGTATTTGTTCTTCCGTTGCTACCATTTGCCATCTCTTTGACTTGGTGGTAAATTAGTTGTTAAACGAAGAAGAAGAAGAAGAAGAAAAGAAGAAAATGGCGAGGTTGTTTTTGAGTTCGTGGCCACAGTCTTCTCTCCTTAATGTCAGACCCAGGCTCCTCTCGTTCAAATCAGCTTCTTCTTCTCCGATCCGAAGTCTCGCCTTCACTAATTCCAACGGTTTTCATCCTTTGGCGTTCAAATCTGGTCACCACCTCGGTGCGGATTCGACCACTACTATTACTGTTAACTGCGTCGAGTCGGAAGCCAAAGCTGTTGAAGTTGAACCTGCGATCGGCGGAGGAGGTGATGGAATTGGAGGGGACAAGTTTGGTGGCGGTGGGGGAGGCGGCGATGATAAAGACGAAGGAGAAGGCGGCGGAGAGGAGGAGAGTGGTGGGAAGATGCCTTTGTCTATGTCGCAGAAGTTGACGCTTGGTTACGCTTTCCTTGTCGGAGGTCAGATTCACTTTTAGGGTTTATAGATTTTAGACTTGATAGCAATATCTTCACAGATGAGGTTTCGTGTATGTCATAGTGTTAGGTTCTCTTTTGAATTGGCTTCCTCTCACTGAAACTTGACTTATGAAACGTCTTTAATCTGTTATGCTTACCTACAGAGTGATGTGTTTTGATGCAGTTGGCGGGCTGATGGGTTATCTGAAGAGCGGTAGCCAGAAGTCGCTGCTTGCGGGTGGACTTTCTGCTGCTGTTCTGCTCTTTGTCTTCCGTGAACTCCCATCTAAACCTGTCCTTGCTTCAACCATTGGTGTAGGTAAAGAAGAAACGAGATATCCACTGGCAGTCTAGTTTCTCTCCATGATTTAAACTCATAACGCTTGATTTCTTTTGTTAACAAGTGATGGCGGGTGCATTAACGTGGGTGATGGGAACTCGGTACATGGGTTCCAAGAAGATATTTCCCGCTGGAGTCGTGTCCTTTATGTCTTTCATTATGACCGGAGGATACATACATGGCATCATGCGCAGCCTTCACTAAGCACCAGCCTGCAGCATCATTTTGATTTGCAGCTATAAATTGGACTCTGCGTTTTGTTTGTGTTCTGATCTTAAACAGCTTGATACTTGTTTTGTTTGATGGATTTAGTGGCCATAATCCACTAAAACTACCTAATGTTTACCTTTCTTATTTCTTCTTTCTTCTGATGGATTTAGTGGCAATATCCAAATTCAAATAGCTTTCTTTTACCCATCAATTTTATTTTAAGAAAATCCTGAGTTCACCAAAAGTACTGCAAAAACCAAATTTAAAATCAACAAAAGTTCAACTCCTTTATTTTGTTTTGCAGACAAGCTTGATTTACACAAGGCGTCACTCTTTCCTAGTCATTCCTCCTCCCAGATCCAAGAACCACCTGGCCATTGTTAAGTTCTTGGGAGGCGACTTTGTTAGAGCTGTGCCTGAAGTCACCTACAAGTTCTTTTGTGTTTCTACGAGTGAAACATATCTTCGTTGATCATTATAATTGTCAATTACAGACCATTATTTTTTTGGATTTGATATGCCACTAAGAGTGTCTACGAGAAAGAAGCATAGGAAGGAGGAGAAGGAGGGAAGGGATACGGAACGAGAGGACGTTGGGCTTGCGGTGGACGTCGAAGAAGAAGGTTAAGAGTGCACGGCTTGTTATTGGGCTTGAATATAAATAAGAAGACCTAAAGTTAAAGAAAGTTAGTTAGGATTTGGCTGAGGCCTATTCTTGTGTAATTTAAACAGAGACTTGGCTCGACTCTCGACTCGTGAGAGATCAAGAGTGGGTGGTTTAGCAACGAAATTACGTTTACATTCTATCAAATTGGTGCGGTGGTGAGCGTTCTGGATCGAACAATCGCGAATCGAAGAGGAAGGAATCATGAAGAAATTACAGAGAGATCTAACAGGAGAAGAACCAGTGTCGTTGGAATCACTGGCACAGACGCTTCGAGATCATTCGGCGACGCAATTTGAGCTGAACAATGAGTTTCGCGACTCGATTCGAGCTCTAGAAACAAAATTGATGACGAGGATCGAAGACCTGGAGAGAAAATCGATCGATCGATATGAGGAACTGCAGTCGAAGATGAACTCCAATTTTTTGAAGCTCTGCGATCTGATCGCTAAGAAAGATTCGAAGAGTGTGGAGATCGCGGAGCCAAATCCTCCTCCGTATCGTCATCCCAATCATCAGGTACATCACTCTAACTCGGAACCTGGCCGTAGTTCTAGGTTGGAGGATACAACGGATAGGTTTCATATGACTGAGAATAGAGATGGTTTGTTGAAACGTGTGGAACTACCTTGCTTTTCTGGTGAGGATGCGTATGGGTGGTTCGCGTTAGCAGAACGTTATTTTCGAATAGGGGGTTATGATGAGCGAAGGAAGCTGGAGATGGTGTCTGTGAGTCTTGCAGGTGATGTGCTGAGTTGGTTTAACAGTGAAACTCACAGGAGTACCTTCGTGAGCTGGAATGATTTTAAAGACCGTTTGCTAGCACGGTTCAGCAGGGAAAAATTGCGTGATCCGAGTCAACCATTTTTCGCTGTGAAACAAACGGGGAAAATTGCCCAATACATTCACATGTTTGAGGATCTGTCAACTCAGGTTACGGGACTGACAGATAAACAACTGGAGGGGATATTCATGAATGGCCTGACACCAGAGATGAGGGAAGTGGTCAACATGAGTAAACCTATAGACTTACCAGAGATGATTGCTACAGCATATCAAATGGAGGATAGTGTTTTGTATAAAATGGTATGTAGAGAGAAAAGTCAGGAGGGGAGAATAGGAGGAAGACAAACCCTTATCAAACCGTTGAGTCAAGCATCAACGGTACCGGAGTGGCAAATTAAGCAACAGCAGTTGAAGGCATCGAGTACGCAGGACAAAGGAGGGAGTAACAAAATACAACGTCATCAACTGCGGTTAACTGATAGCCAAATCACAGAGAAGAAGAGGCTGGGGATCTGTTTTACTTGCGATGAGAAATGGTCACGTCAACATTGGTGTCCAAACAAACACTTGCAAGTATTAACGGTAGTTAATGGAGTTGAGATGGAAATTGTAGACCAATCTCTGGTGGAGGTTGAGGATGAAACAGAGAGTTCAGAGTCAGCTTTAATGGCTCTATCCTTAAACTCCTTCTTGGGAATCTCTTCACCAACGACGACGAAGATCAATGGAGAGATCAACAAGAACAGTGTGGTAGTTATGCTGGATAGCGGCGCAACCCACAATTTCATCTCCCCATCTGCGGTGAAGCAATGTAGACTCCCTACGACGAGGAATAACAAATTGGAAGTGCTTTTGGGTACAGGAATTTCAGTTCAAGGGGCTGGGATCTGTAAAAACGTCAAGGTGGTGTTACCAATGATGTCTTTTCAAGCAGAGTTCGTGGTGTTGGAATTGGGGAACGCAGATATCATTTTGGGAGTGCAGTGGCTTCGAACCTTAGGGGTATGTACAATGGATTGGAAGAAGAATGAATGGTCATTCATGTATGAGGGAAAACCAGTAATTCTGAAAGGAGATCCAGCATTACATGGACCGAAGGTGTCCCTAAAAACACTGTCTACAGAGGTGGTAGTTCAGAGGAGAGGCTATGAGATGGAATTAAAGAGTTTGGAAAGCAAGAGTGAGCAGAGGGAGGTTATTCCAACACTGATGACAGAGACGCTGAGAAGTTTTGAGACCGTATTTCAGAAACCATCTGGGTTGCCACCCATACGAGGTAGAGAACACGCAATTGTGCTACAAGACAAGACCAAACCTATCAGTGTGCGGCCATATAGATACCCGCACACACATAAAGAAGTCATGGAGAAGCTCGTTCGGGAAATGCTAGAGGAAGGATTGATAAGACCAAGCCACAGTCAATTTTCCAGTCCAGTTCTGCTTGTCAAGAAGAAGGACAATTCACATCGATTCTGTGTCGATTACAGAGCATTGAATCGTGCTACCATTCAAGACAAATATCCGATTCCGATGATCGACCAACTATTGGATGAATTACATGGAGCGACCTTGTTTACAAAGCTGGATTTACGATCAGGGTATCATCAAATAAGGATGCGAGAGGAGGACATTGCTAAGACCGCATTCAGGACACATGACAGCCATTTTGAATTCTTAGTAATGCCTTTTGGACTTACAAATGCGCCAGCGACATTTCAAGCTCTTATGAATGAAGTATTCAGGGATTTTTTGAGGAAATTCGTCCTGGTGTTCTTCGATGACATACTCATCTACAGCAACAACTTACAGGATCATGTGACACACGTGGAGAGGGTATTGAAGGTGTTTCGGGAGCAAAGGTTATTTGCTAACCGCAAAAAATGTTCCTTTGCTCAAGACCGTGTTGAGTATCTTGGTCATATCATTAGCAAAGAAGGGGTTTCTACGGATGAAAAGAAGATCGAGGCAGTGCAGAAGTGGCCGACTCCAAGGTCTGTGAAAGAGTTGAGAGGATTCTTGGGACTAACTGGGTACTATAGAAGATTTGTTCAGAATTACGGTTCTATCGCCAAACCACTTACTGAGTTACTCAAGAAAGATCAGTTTCTGTGGAATGAGACGAGTCAGACAGCATTTGAAAGATTAAAGAAGGCCATGGTCACGGCTCCGGTATTAGCTCTTCCTGATTTTACTCAGTTATTTGTTGTGGAGTCTGATGCTTCGGGTTTTGGATTGGGAGCAGTGTTAATGCAAGGCCATCATCCGATTGCATTCTTCAGTCATGGGTTGACCCATAGAGAACAGTTGAAACCCATTTATGAGAGGGAGCTCATGGCAATTGTGATGTCAATACAGAAGTGGAGACATTACCTGTTAGGAAGACGTTTTTTGGTTAGAACCGACCAACAGAGCCTGAAGTATCTTTTGGAACAGAGAGAGATTACATTGGATTATCAACGTTGGTTAACAAGGATATTGGGCTATGAGTTTGATATTGAGTACAAAGTTGGCAGTGAGAACAAAGTAGCCGATGGGTTATCTCGTATTGATCACTCGATTATGGAGGAAGCAGGATTGACGTTGTTGGCGTTAACAGTTCCAGTTACTTTGCAAATGCAAGACCTTTACAGAGAGATTGATGATAATGAAGAGATTCAAGCCATGATCGGCAAGTTATCAACAGGGGCAACTGTCAAACAAGGGTTTTCTTTGGTCAATGGACGATTGTTCTACAAAAACAAGCTGGTCATTCCAGCAACATCACGTCAGATTCCACTGATACTACAGGAATACCATGATTCGGTAATCGGGGGTCATGCAGGAGTACTAAGGACATTGCAAAGAGTAAAGGCCGTGTTCTACTGGTCGAAGATGCGAAAAAGAATTCAAGAGTATGTCGCTGCTTGTCCTGTGTGCCAAACACACAAGTATTCTACATTGTCTCCGGCAGGACTACTACAACCAATTGAATTACCGGTTCGAATTTGGGAGGATATAGCGATGGACTTTGTGGAAGGTTTACCATTATCTCAGGGTGCAAATGTTATATTGGTAGTGGTGGACAGGTTGAGCAAGTATGGTCATTTTATCACGTTAAAACATCCTTTTACGGCAGTGGAGGTGGCTCAGAAGTTTGTTAAAGAAGTGGTTAGACTTCATGGTTTCCCTAAATCCATAATCTCGGATCGTGATAAGATCTTTTTGAGAAAATTTTGGAGGGAATGCTTTCGAGTTTCAGGCACACGACTGCGGTTTTCTACGGCTTTTCACCCGCAATCTGATGGGCAGACTAAGGTGCTAAATCGATGCTTGGAGACATATTTGCGTTGCTTCGCTTCTACACACCCAAAGAGTTGGTCAATGTACTTAGCTTGGGCAGAACTCTGGTATAATACAGCTTATCATACAGCATTGAAATGTACCCCTTTTAAGCTGGTTTATGGTCGCGA
Organism: Moricandia moricandioides; assembly: GCA_905132885.1. Classification (NCBI taxonomy): domain Eukaryota; kingdom Viridiplantae; phylum Streptophyta; class Magnoliopsida; order Brassicales; family Brassicaceae; genus Moricandia; species Moricandia moricandioides. The sequence goes on along the minus strand of CAJHQQ010000217.1, from coordinate 45,915 downwards.
CCCTCCTACATTACTGGCTTATGAAGAGGGATCCACGCAAAATTATGAAGTTGACGTGATGCTGAAGGAAAGGGAGCTGATCTTATCTTCTATTAAGGAGAATTTGCTGCGTGCCCAATCATTAATGAAGAGTAATGCCGATAAACATAGAAGAGACTTGGAGTTTCAGGTTGGCCAGAAGGTGTATTTGAAATTAAGGCCTTATCGGCAACATTCGGTGAGTCGTCGATTGTTTCAAAAGTTGGCTGCTCGATATTATGGTCCATTTGAAGTGTTAGCGCGGATTGGGAAAGTAGCATACAGATTAGCACTACCGGAGAGTTTGAAGATTCACCCAGTTTTCCACATTTCTCAGTTAAAACCTGTGGTGGGAGATTCGGTCGAAGTTATATCCTTACCACCAACACTGTCAGGTTCAGATGAATTGTTGATTGAACCGGAAATAATCTTGGACAAACGCTACAATGAGCAGGGTTATTTGGAAGTGCTAGTAAAATGGAAACATCTTCCGGATCACGAGTCATCCTGGTTGCAGGTGGGTGAACTGAAACAACAGTTTCCTGCATTTTCACTTGAGGACAAGCTGAATCTTGGCGACGGGGGTATTGATATGCCACTAAGAGTGTATACGAGAAAGAAGCATAGGAAGGAGGAGAAGGAGGGAAGGGATACGGAACGAGAGGACGTTGGGCTTGCGGTGGACGTCGAAGAAGAAGGTTAAGAGTGCACGGCTTGTTATCGGGCTTGAATATAAATAAGAAGACCCAGAGTTAAAGAAAGTTAGTTAGGATTTGGCTGAGGCCTATTCTTGTGTAATTCAAACAGAGACTTGGCTTGACTCTCGACTCGTGAGAGATCAAGAGTGGGTGGTTGGGTGGTTTAGCAACGAAATTACGTTTACATTCTATCAGGATTATACTTGGTTGGTCCTTTGTATAATGAACATATCTTCGTTGATCATTATAATTGTCAATTACAGACCATTATTTTTTTGGATTATACTTGGTTGGTCCTTTTTGATTAACGGTCCAATAAACGTCCACGTCTCATGTAAGACTCGGATGAACCTTTGTATAGTGGTGGGACAGAACAAATAAATTAGCTTTCACGCACTCTCTTGTGGTCATTGGATGGACGAAGATGAACACTATATGTTTTGGACGAGGCTTTTGCTGTGAGACTAAAAAAGTTGGCTTTAGACTCTCCCTTGTTGGATTGGTTGATAAGGTTACTGGTAGATCGAAAAACACCATAGAGATGATGGATTACAATCCTTCTAAATTGTTACTTGAATGATGATATTAGGGATAGACCTTGCTGCAGAGAATCCAAAGAATTCATTGATAAGGTGTGTGGACTGAATGGTCACACAAAAGTTGTGTAGTGCATTTGATATTCCTTTTTAATTTTTCCAGATATTACATATTAAAGTACTCAAAAGATTTTGTTGGGTATGACACAACAACAAAATGATCTAAACTTAGAACAGCTTTTTAATAAAAAAATATTAGATAATTGTTGTCAAGAATAGAATGCAAATTTATAAAGAAGAGAAACAAGTTTTGGAACATCTTACAAGGCTGTTTTAGAACAAACAAAAGCAGTAAACAACTTTAAACATAAAAAATGGTTTCTCTTCTTGCTTCGAGGAGTTTGATAATCGATTAACAACATTAGTGTCTCCCTTTCTTGATAATATTTTTCAACAAATAAGTTTCCTTGTGTGAGTCTCCTCAACTTATGATGCAAATCTTTGTGGTAATGGCTTAGAACAAATATATTCCCTATTATAGTCTTCATCTGAAGCCAAGGCTCCATTGGATACTCACCATTCTGTCTTATAGAGGTTACAAGTTGAGCCCACCAGCTTAGAGCATAATCATAAAACTCTGTTGCAACAATCTTCGCTCTTTTTTTTTCTCTGTATAATATTGACAATCAAAAGTCAACTTAATCTTCTTCTCCCACTCCAAATAAGCATATAGATCATTCTTCCACGGAGTTGTGGAATTTGAGCTTAAGACTTCCAAAGTTGTCTAAGTCTTCGAAAGTTGTCTAAGCCTTCTCCTGCACGTCTACTCCTTCTCTAGTTACTATGAGATGATATATCACTATTTTCATAGTAACTACCAATGGCTTCATCTTTGGATGATCCTTCGTGTCCTTTGCCTTTCCTTAGATCTCTCTTGTGTTTTATCCTTTGTTTTGCACTATCAGATTCTAAACCATGCTGCCTGCTTTATGAGAGTTTCAAGTTCATCATGTGGGGAATATTTTCACAAAATTGTTGCCCTTGTAATTCTTTGCTTGTGTCACGTTTTCTGGATAGTTCGCTGATTTGAGAGTTGACCTACTCAATTGACTCATGTTTCCCTATATGTTTTGAAACTTAGTTACAAAAAATTCTCTTCTTAAGCTTTGCACCTTAGTCGTTCCTTCAAATTACTCTATAGAAGTTTCCATGCTTCTTTGGCTGTCTCACACCCTTGAATCACCTTAAAGTGTTTCTTGGTAAAATTCGCAGGTATCGTAGAAAGTGCTCTTGAATTGAAATTTTCAAGTTTCATATCAGTTTCTGTCTATTCTTCTTTCGCTTTGCTGGATTCAGCCCCCGACTCATCCTTGACTTTTGGCTCAGTCCATCCTGACACAATTGACTTCCATATCATGGCATCAATTTTTTGGCATCGATTTCTGAATGATCGACCTAATCCTTAATTTCCATATCACATAGTTTGATGCTTCCAGGATCACCCTTGCTTTTGATACTTGTTCATAGTAGTTCTCTATTTATATACCATGGATTTTACCACTTTTAGGCCATGGTATTGTGTTTTTTAGATACCATTATATGTGTTTAGAGTCTATTTAGAGTGTTTTCAGGTCTAGGTACGTTTTGGAGTGGAGATTATGGAGCATTTTAAAGCTTAATGATGAAGAAACTCGTAGCTGCCAAAGAATCAGAAGGGAAAGTCAAGATTTGAGATGAATTTCGATCGACAACACTCTATAGGTATCGATCGACATGGACATGAAGGATTAGGCCGACTTGTTCGTGAACGACGTGAAGACCGTAAGTCCCACATAATTACAAGACTACCCCTGACCGACTTTATACTTAATATTTATGTGGTTTGCCATTGTTTGGGCAGCACACCACATTTTACCATACACAAACAATTCCATGATACTTAGAAGTTTTTAGTAGTTTTGGAGAGAAGATCAAGACTCTTTCGGAGATTTGTATTGGACCTCTATTGTTTTCTTACCCTATTCTATACATTCTATTCAGATATCTATTATGCTTTGTTTGCTTATGTCTGAGTAGTCGTCTTTGTTAGAGGTAGGGTTTATTAGGGATTATATGTATTTATAATTATATAACTGCTAGGATAAACCATAATGAATCTTCATCAGAATTGAACTCAATGCTTGTGTTATAGAGTAGCTAACTAACACCATGAACTTAGGATATAGATAAATACGACGGTAGGGATCTATACTTAATAATAGTTTTGTTGAGCTAGGTTGTTAGACGCAAGTCAAAAGCTTGTTTTGATTAACTTAGTGAACATATCGATCATGACGATAATGTTTGTATAAGGTAGTATTGATCGACACTCTTGCCATAATATCGATTGACACTCCTTCTTTGCTCGCAGGTCTAAAGCTGGACAAGAGACTTAGTCATCTGATTAGACTCGCAACAATAGCTTGATCTCTTGCTTTATTATTCAAGTTCTAGGACAATTTACCACATATTCTTAGCATATATATAACAATATTGTAACCTGAAATCCTAGATCTAGCTATTTATTCTCATAAGTTTACAAACCAACTCTCAATTGATTTCTACTGTTCAGTGCTTTACAATTACTTCCCTAGCTTAATCTTTATATTTATAAATCTATTATGTGCCTACACTACCTATGGATTTGATCCCTAAGTACTATAACTGATCTACTTATTTGAGAGAGTAAAGTTTATCATTGATTAATTTGAGTGATATAAAATTTGGCACCGTTTCCGGGTAGCACTGGATTTACTATTATATTCAATATGTAGACTTTGTCTAGGTTTTTATTTTACTTTACTTACTAAATAAAAAAATTTCTTTGTCTTACAAGTGCATGCCCAATAATAATAGATGCAACAAGGAAAAATAGCTATTATTCTCAGACCTTGCATTGTCATAGGAAGCACATGAAATCGATCGACAACAACACTCTTCTGTCGATCGATACTACTTGTGAGCGAGCAACGATCAACAACAATACTCCTTCGTCGATCGACACTAATTCGCGAGCAAGAAACATGGTGGCAACTCTTGTACTAAAGAGAGATGAGAACGAAGACCTGAATGACCAAGAAGGTCATCTGCATAATGCAGCAGATCAGAGACTTGATGTTCATGGGGCTGTAATCAGTGAACCAGAGGAAACTGCTGAACCTCTAGCTAAGGCTACTCGAACCAGAACGTTGGTTGACTACAACCATCTAGATCAATACTACGCCAATAGATATGTTATTCGTCCCCCTACTTTCAAAAAGAATGATTTAAGACTTGAAGCCTTCATACTTTACACTCATGGGACATACACCTTATCATGGTCACCCACATGAGGATCCGATGAACCATCTTGAGAGGTTAGATGATTTAGTTTCTGATATCAAATCCAATGGAGTCCCTGAGGACTATCTGATATGTAAGCTCTTCAAGTACTCAATTTCGGGAGATGCTTCAAATTGGTTGAAGCAGTTACCATTAAGATCTCTTACATCTTGAGATGACATCAAGAACGCCTTTATGCATAGTTCATAGGACTTGATATTTACCACTATTTTGCAATGATATCAGCCCTATTTAGAGTATATTCGATGTGTTTGGAGTATGTTTTAGAGTATTTTTAGGTTCACGTACGTTCAGGAGAACTTTGGTGATTTTGGAGCTTTTAGAGATGCAGAACTACGTAGATGCGTCAGATGTGTATCTATGGATGGAGACCTTCCCACAGCGAGATTGATCTGATATTTTTACAGAAGATAGATATTTGAGTTGGATTTCCAATTCAACCGGTTTGAGATCAATCAGAATCCCACAGCCAAAGTTATGCCCGTTTTATTGGAGAGTGGTCTGTCTGCCTCGCGACAGGAAGCTGTCGAGAGATGAATGAGTGTTGATCGACGGTGCAGCCTTAGTCTCGATCTACGGTGATCCCATAAGACAGGGACGATTTGTTTCAAGACCAACTAAAGCCCATAAGCCACCACAAATTACCAGAATGCCCATGCATGACGTAAAGCCCTATTTATGTGTTTCTATGCTATTGTTTAGGTAAAAGCAAGTTTTCTTTTATTCATTGTTCTACGGTTAGGAGAGAAGGAAGGAAATCCTTCGGAGTCCTCCTGGAACTCCTTTGGTTTTATATTATATATATTCTATTCATCTATGATTTTTGTGACAAAGATCATGCTTAGTAGATCTCTTTGTTAGGTTTAGGGTTTATTAATGGTATTGATGGATTAGCCAAACAATAGAATTGCTAGGATGATTATTAGATCCATCAATAGAATTTTTTTTATTGCTTGTGTTCTAGAGTATCTAACTAGAACCCTGATCATAGGATAGTTAGGTGCAAGCGAGAGCATGGTTACTACCATAATTAATCCTGTTGAGCTAGGTTGCTACAAACAAACGAGAGTTGATTTAGTTAATTTAGTGAACTTATCAAATTAGATCATAAACCTTGACTCAAGAGATCATCGATCGACGCAGGATCATTGCCATTGATCTACGGTCATTTCGTTTCAACAAGAAAGAGCTGAGACGTCAGATTTAGTCAATAGATTAGACTCGCAGTGAGAGCTAGTCATCTTTTACATTAGATATCGAGTTCTATGATTAATACCCTTAGCTTCTATCCTCTATAATCCACTTTCCTGAAACCCTAGATCTAGCTATTTATTATTATTGTTTATTTACCACTCAATCAATTATCTGCTATAGTTTATTTACTGCTTATCAATATATTTACCTAGCTTAGTCGCGACTATATTGAGTTTATTGTTTGCCTATGCTCCATGTGGATTCGATCCCTAAATACTACAATTTGATCTCTTTTGGCAAGAGTAATATGTAGGATTAATTTATAGAGTTTGCATTGAAATACATAAAAAACCTCATGTCAAATTTGGTGCTGTTTCCAAGAAGTGATGATTCGTCATAAGACTCCATTTGTTTGATTTAGTCTATGCATTTTTCTATCGTAGTTTACTTACATAAAAAAAATTCTTGTATTTCAGGTTCATACATATTAGTATCAGGAAGCAATGAGGAGAGGATTTTTGGGTTCTTCAAAAAAGGAACCTTCTGATTCGTGCACGATCCATAAGTCTACGAGGGCAGTCGACACCCTCCAAGCAGTGATCGCTAGCAAAGAGAAACAAGCAACGATCGACACCAATACTTCACCGTCGACCGATACTAACATCATGACATCGATCGACACCCACACTTTGCCATCGATCGGTACTACTTGCAGGAAGACAGAGAATGTTGAACTGCTCATACTTGAAACTGATGCGAATGGGATCTTACGAGATGAAGAAGGTCGCCTTCGCAATAGTACAAGATAATTGATTAATGCACATGGTGTTGTGATCCCTAATGTCATTGCTGTTGCTGAGATAAATGACTTCCAGATGAGCCGTGAATGGTATGATTGGGCTGCTCATAACTCTTTTTAGGGTTTGCCTTAAGAATATCCGAAGGAACACATCGAAGAACTTGTGGATCTAGTCTTAAGGAGCGAGCAGAACAAAGTGTCTGAATACCACATGCTCTACAAGATTTTCCCTATTCTATCTCTGGGAATGCATTTAGCTGGTTTAGTCGATTGAAACCACGATCTCTGACCCGCTGGGATAATATTGAAAGAGCATTTCTTTATGAATTTCTCGATGAAGCTGCATCAGCTTGAGAAAAAGAGATCAACGATAAGCAGGACAAGATCCTTGAAATTTGGAAAATAAATAAAGAAGACGAGGGTCCAGGAAATCTTCTCGAGTACGTTATAGCAATGGGTGTTAAGCATCATGGATCTGAGCCGAGCAGAGGAAAAGAAGCCGATGTTAGTGATCCAACTTCGGCTTCGATCAACACAAAGATCTCAACGTCGATCGACCCTAAGACCTCAGCATCGATCGAAACCAACCCCGGTGTCGATCGACACCACTCGACATCCAGGAAAGATCGAGTTATCTTCAAGACATTGCAGACTCGACACTACAGAGGACTGATGTATCAAGTTGTTATCATGCTCCAGATGTAGAAAGAAAAATCACCATCGAATATCTCTTGGAGCCAAAGGATAAAGAACAATTTGGTGATTTGTATTTGAGTAGGAAAGCCACTATAGAGCTAGAAGAATGGTTTGAGGATATGCATCAGAACTTGGAGCAGAAGCTTGATGACGATCCGCACACTTCGAGAATAGATCTGGAAACTTCAACAAAAACTAGCATCGATCTGCACCCACCCGACTGCATCGATCGACACTACTCAACTGATATCGATCGATATTATTGGACGAACCAGGATACACAGTTGCGCTGGAAACAGTTGAGGAGAGAATGCACAACTCTGAGACCTCACACCTTGCTATCCCTGAACATCTATGACCACTTATCTGCATAGAAGAAGCTGTTGGTTTTCACAAAAGAGCAAAGATGGTACATGACCCTGTGAAGTTTGTGGTTCCCATTGCTGCTTTTGAGGTTAAATTCCTATGCCACCAGATGGAAGTGTGCATATGGATCTCTTTGTTGAGGTATTTTATGATCTTCAGCATACAGTTGTTTCTCAGAGAGTATTGAAGTATGAAGGTGACATTGACCAAGGACCATTGGTCACAACATCGATTGATACCATCATCGGTGAGTCGATCGACACCACCATTGGAACATCCATCGACATCAACACTAGAGCATCGATCGACACTCATCACGGATCAGAGAAAAAAATGAGTTTGAAGTCTTTCGTAATCTTTTTGATGGAGGCACCACGAAATCAGACAAGTCTTGGGGAAATAAGAGGAGGAATTGGAAGAAGAGAAAAAGGATCAAGGAAGGTCCTAGTTATCATTGATTCCTGTTGGGGTCAAAATCGGTCACGACAAAATCAATGCTAGAAAAATCTAGAGAAAATTTTCTTATCTAAAAAGAAGTATAAATCCATGACAAAAGCTTTGTTTAATTTAAAAGAAAGAAGTTATACGACAATTTCTCGGATAGGATGGTCCGATCCAAACAAAGGACTGTTGGGGTCAACAACGATCATCATGAAATCAACATCTAAAATTGTGTTTCTGTACGAAAGCTTTCTCGACACAATCTAGAAAAAAAATTTCCAACCAAAGGAATCGAGAGAAATGGAGCACGAAACCGAACAAGCAGTTCAACTCGCTAAAACAGGCAAGTTGGACCGAGCAAGCAGTCCAACTCGCCCGTTAGGCGAGTTGGACCGAACATAAACCATACCTTATGCGTTTGTTAAACCTCGGCGGATCTACCCTTTTTTTTCTCGGTTGGAGTTATCGTTTGGAGTTTACAATAAAAACCGCAAAGACTCATTTTTCCAAATGAAGTTCATGGTTATCGTATAAACGACAACGGTTAACTCAAACCATAGCTGTCTAAACTATACGAGAAGTGGGAAATTCCTAGCTAAAGCGACGTCGTATCACTAAACATTCTTTCAAAAAAATCATAAAAACATTAAAGTTGAAATACAGCCCAAAGAGGCCTAGAACGCGGCTAAAGACCCACTTGCGATTTCATACAAAATTGAGCCCAACAATGTTTTGATGGCGTATCTTTACTCACAGAAGAAGATAAATTTCACGAAATCGGAAGATAAATGTCAAGTTTCCAAGATAATGATGAAGATCGAGATAAAAAGGAATATATCCGCGAAGCGATAAACTTGACCTAGGGGCAAAAAAGGAAAGGGGAACCGACCAAGAAGGCATATATAATGGGAGCTAAAGCTAAAGGTGCAGGGATCCAAAGATATAGACCTACCAAAATTATGTTAGCTTATAAGAACTTAGAACTTAGGTGGCTAGAACAACAAAGTTATACTCAGACGTTTCTTCATCTTTGTTCGACGATTTTGATTTTTTTTAGACTCTACAACTCATTGCACTTAGAAACCCTAAGCTTTATTCTCGACAATCTTGGTTTCTATGACTGGCACTCGATTACCAGACGAACTTGCTCCGACAGTTCGATCTCTTGGCCCGCTCTTTTAATTGAATTACGTTCGGCTTGATCCTCGGAAGGGGTACGTAGGCAACCTTTCATAAGGTTTAGTACAAAATCAATCAAAACCTTTTCTCATATATTTTACTTCTTTTGTTATCGAGCTGCGACTCAACTAGGTGTAAGGTTTTTGGTTGCTAGAATTAGGTAACTCGATAACAGCTCTTGCGGACGAAGCTTTGAAAATTCTTTGCAATGATCGTAACACTCTTACACGGATTCGAAATAAGATCTATTTTTTTCTATAGATCCATTTTTTCATCTTTTCATACTTTCCGCGTTAATTCAATTACTTTTTGGTTCCCACAATTCCCCACTTCTCAAATGGTGTTAGGAAATATAAAGTGTGCAGCAAATGCTTCTTAAAGCCATTTGCAAAGCTTCGAGCACTCCTTTTTCTGAGATGATAGACAAAGTAGAAGAGTCTATGGAGGCTTTCAAAAAAGGGTCATGAAGGTGAAGATATTGGATATTGGGAATTGTTTTGGAGCAAGTCCCCAATCTCATAACTGAATCAAAACTCTAAAACGTCAAGCTAAAGACTAATAAACAAACGCTGAGTGGGAGGCAACCCACTGTTTAGTAAGTTTTTAATTAGTTTTTGATTATATTAGTCTTTTTTTTATTTTATTATATCATTGCAGGTTTTCAAAAAAAAAATGAGGAAGATAGTCTTCACAGAGCACTTGATCACACTGTCGATCGACGGAGTAACCCTAGTATCGACCAGTCGCCACTTAACTGTGTCTATCGACGGCCACCATCGGCAAGCATGTATATCATTTTTTCTTGTTAAATTTGGTCATTATGATTTATTTTCTTTACCAATCTCTGATTGTATAGCACTGGTAATAGTGTTGTTTAAGTCTGGGGAGATTTACTGATATTGTGTTCTATTTTGAGTTTATATTCAATACATATTCTAAAAAATAAAAAAGTAATAGAAACTTACAGATGTACCATCGATCGATTTTGAAGAATCAACATCGATCGACCATGGAACATGACCATCGGTCAACATCAATATCGTGACATCGATTGATACTCTTTTACAGAGTCTGGTATGGAGTTTCTCTCTTAATTATGATTTGGTTTTCCTAACCAATCCGGGACGGATTACACTAGAGACAATGTAATTTAAGTCTGGGAGAGGTTCGTTGATGTTATTTGATTTGTTTTAAGTCTTATTTACTATATATATATATATATATATATAAGTTTTTCAAAAAAGTTTTATTCAATCAACAATGGGACTATGATGAAGATTTATTATCGATTAACCACATTTTAGCACCATTCTTAGAAGGTTGTTTGCAAAGATTACTAGAGACACCAAAGTGGATCATCATGCCGCTATATCACACTTGCTTAGAAAGTTTTAAGGAACCAAAGCTGATTCCAACACTAATCCTGACATTTATTTGCTTGCTTTGGGGCTTGGTGTACACTATATCGGATTCCTTCTGCAAGTTTGTAGGTATAAGTCATTGCACCTCTAGTTCCCTTCTCTCTCTCTCTCTCCTTCTCTCTCTCTCTCTCTCTCTCTCTCTCTCTCTCTCTCTCTCTCTCTCTCTCTCTCTCTCTCTCTCTCTCTCTCTCTCTCTCTCTCTCTCTCTCTCTCTCTCTCTCTCCAGAATCTACCTAAAAGCTTAAAAGATTGATATAATTTCCCGAGATGCATATGGGTAGGTACATTTCTGATGACCCCACTATTCTAATTCGAAGGAAGGATCACATATTGTTGGAAGAGAGGGGTAGGTACATTACCGATGATACCACTATTCACCTACAACTTTTCCCAAAATAAAAAGAGAAAAGAAAAAGGAAAAGAAAAGAAGAATAAAATCGAAAAGAAGATGGCATATTGTTTGTGATAAAAAATATTGATCATTGGATTTGAGATCTAAAACGATTCAGAGAAAAGAGAAAAGAGGGAAGAAAAGGATAAGAGAAGACTTTGTGCCTGGTTGTCTAGAATTGCAGGAGTATGAGTTTATGTGTCCTTTGATCGATATTCCCAGGGTATAGCCTGCACTTTTATTTTATGCAAAGAAATGAAATCAGTAGAGAGGTGTGTTAGACTAGTATTTGCTAAGTTGTTGGTAGAATGAATTTGGTAGCTATACTAGGATAGGGTATATAAAGTTTATATGTGATTGACTTGATAGGATGTGGTTGCAACAAATTAGGGTGAAAGTTATACATAGACATTATGTGAGTCCTCGCTTTTCAAACCTCTTTCACAAGTTGCCTTGTTTGCTTGAGGACAAGAAAAATGTTAAGTATTGCGGAGTTGATAGGGCCTGATATTTACCACTATTGTGCCATGATATCAGCCCTATTTAAAGTATATTATATGTATTTGGAGTATGTTTTAGAGTATTTTCATGTTCATGTATGCTCTGGAGAACTTTGATTATTCTGGAGTTTTTATAGATGTAGAACTGCGCAGATGCATCAGATGTTTTTCTATGTATGAACACCTTCCAAGGGTGAGATTGAGCTGATATTTGGACAGACGGTAGATCTTTGAATTATATTTCCAATGCCTTCGGTTTGAGGTCAATCAGGATCCGACAGCAAACATTATGCTTGTTTTACTGGAGAGTGGTATGTCTGCCTCGCGAGAGGAAGCTGTCGAGAGATGAATGAGTGCCGATCAATGGTGCAGCCTTAGTGTCGATCGAAGGTGATCCCAGAAGACAGGCCCAACTTCATTCAAGACTGACTAAAGCCCAGAAGCCAACACAAATTACCAGAATGCCCCTGCAAGACTTAAAACCCTATTCATGTGTGTTTTATGCCATTGTTTAGGCAAAAAAAACTTTCTTTTATTCATTTTTTTAGGGTTAGGAGAGAAGGGAGGAACGCCTTAAGATTCCTCCTGGAACTCCTTTGGTTTTATATTATATTTATTATATTCATCTATGATTTCTGTGATAAAGATCATGTCTGAGTAGATATCTTGTTAGGTTTAGGGTTTAGTAATGATATTGATGGATTAACCAAATAATAGAATTGCTAGGGTGATTATTAGATCTATCAATAGAATTGTGTTTATTGCTTGTGTTCTAGAGTATCTAACTAGAACCCTGATCATAGGATAGTTAGGCGCAAGCGAGAGCATGGTCTACTACTAGAATTAATCCTGTTGAGCTAGGTTGCTAGAAACAAATAAGAGTTGATTTAGTTAATTTGGTGAACTTATCGAATTAGGTCGTAAAGCTTGACTCAAGAGACCATCGATTGACGCCGGATCATTGCCGTCGATTGATGGTCATTCCGTGTCAACAAGAGAGAGCTGAGACATCAGACTTAGTCAATAGATTAGACTCGCAGTGAGAGCTGGTCGTCTTTTACATTAGATATCGAGTTCTATGATTATTACCCTTAGCTTCTATACTCTATAATCCACTTGCCCGAAACACTAGATCTAGCTATTTATTATTATTGTTTACTTACCAATCAATCAGTTTTCTGCTATAGTGTATCTACTGCTCATTAATCTATTTGCCTAGCTTAATCGCGACTGTATTGAGTTTATTGTGTTCCCATGCTCCCTATGGATTTGATCGCTAAATACTACAATTTGACCTCTCTTGGCAAGAGTAGTTCGTAGAGTTAATTTGATAGAGTTTGCATTGAAATACATAAAAACCCTCATGTCAATAATTTCTTTGATGACTCGCGATCTGAAGACTTGAGGAAGAGAATTTTATATTCACACATGAGCCTGCAAAATCATTCAAGAGCTTATGGATCAGATACAAATCATATCAGAGAGATTGTGCAGTGATATACAATCGACTTTACAAATTTTAGGCAATGGTATAAGTCCTATTTAGAGTCTATTATATGGGTGTTTTAGAGTGTTTTCAGGTTCAGATATGTTTTGGAAAACTTTGGTGATTTTGGAGCCTTTTGAGATGCATAACTGTGCAGATGCGTCAGAAGTTTATCTATGGATCGAGTTCTTACCAAGTTTAGATTGAGCACATATTTTTAGAAATTATAGAAATTGATTTATATTTCTAATGCCACTAGTTTGAGGTCAATCTGACAGTTAGATCTAAATTTATGCCCGTTTTACTGAAGAGTGGTACGTATGTCTCGCGAGAGGAAGCTGTCGGGGCAGAAGGAGTGTCGATTGACACTGAGGCCATAATTTTACCACCAATCGTCTATGATCCGACGTTTTGATAACATAACGAAAACATTCACAAAATGCAGCTCTATCCACCACCTATTGAATTCTTTCTTACTTGAAAATTTATGAAGCTTACGGAGACCCAAAGCATTTTCCCAATCTTCTATAACCTGACTAGATTTTTCTATAGGTGGCTGCTCAACACACTTATCTGCATATTCGGTTTCCAGAGAGAGAGAGAGAGAGAGAGAGAGAGAAACCAACCATACAAGGTCGATATTGTTGTGGTTAATCAACAACAAGGTGGAGATCGATTGTGGAAAGGCAAAGCTTACGGAAATAAGATCCAGAGGCAAAGATAAAGTGTTGGAAAAGGGCTTTAAGATTCCAGAGCACACGTTCAAAGTAATGGGGGTGGCCATGGAACAATCGCCCATATCAATCCATCGGTTTGATCGGATTATTGAACCGGTTTTGCATTGGTTGCATCCAATCTCTTCCATCTCCCTTTTAATTACTTTCTCTTCATCTTATACTCTGTATTTTCATGAGCAACGGAGTGTTTGGGTGTCGTAATTGGCTTGGCAAAGAGCCAAGGTCATGTTCGAGTGGAACCAACCACAAACCATTGTTCATGGCCGATTGGACGGATGGTCTGATGGGTCTTAACCATGAATTGGTTTGCCTTTGTTTTGGAAAGGGAAATTTCGTGAGTTATTGGGCTTGGATTGGCTATTGGATATGGTCTTGAGTCAGTCCAAATAGATTGGATCATATCCCAATGTATCGGTTACAAAAATGGTTTGATCGACTGTGATATGGATCAGTTGGACTGTGCGGTTTGTGTAAAGGCCAAAACGATAATGATGCACACAAAATGGCCAACCAAGGACCTTGGACGGTTCATTTAAGAATTATAAGGCCATTTCCCGGAATTAAGTTGGGCTGTGTGATCCTTGATTCTAGTTGTGTGTACGGGTGGGATTCACGGGTGGTCTGGTGATGTTATATGTGGGTTCAGAGTATACTTAGATGTGTCCTAAGAATATGGATGATTTCATATGGTTCCTTTTCCGAAGAACACAATATGCCAAAGGGTACGAGTACCCAAGGGGTACAAGTTATCAAAGGGTACAAGTTTTCAAAGGTTGCAAGTTACCAAGAGGTACGAACGTGTCGTGATCCAAAAGGTACGGACGTGTCGTGATCCAAGAGGTACGAAAGTATCGTGATCCCAGGGATTCGAACGTCTTGGGACCAAGAGGTGCAAACAGGTCGGGACCGAGAGGTGCAAACGGTTTGGGTCCGAAAGGGTACAAATGGTTCGGGTCTGAAAGGGTATGAATGGTTTAGTACCGAGAGGGCATGGATTGATTATAACCGAAGATGTTTCTTGTTCAAGGAAAGCTGTGTATGATCTGATCATGGTTTAGAATGGACGGCCTGATCCATAGATGATGGATCAAGGTGTTGGATCTAACATGTTTAATGAATGCATCGGTTGATATAAACAAATCAGATCAGTTGTCTTGGATATAGTCCTTGGCCGATCAGGCAATATGAAGACCCATCAGTTCTAAGTTATGTGAGGATGGTTGGCTGATTAACTTAGGATCTAATGGGCATTGACAGTCCATAGGACGGACAAAAGGTTATAGGATGGTGTATGTGCTGGCAAAGGCCAGATGCATATCCTTAACCAATGAAGACTTCTCAAAGGTCACTGAGTCAATGGAGATGGTTGGTTTAATGACTAAGTAACCAAAGGGAGTTGTTTTATGCAAGAACAAAGATAAGGATCTTAAGTAAGATCATTGGGTGATCGTGTTCCAATAGACAAGTGTGTGTAGTTCGGATCAATGGAGGACCAGTGAGCTCCTAAACTTTGTGGATGTGACTAAGGAATAGAAAATACTTGGATAGATTAGTATCTTGCTAGGATGCTGGTAGAATGGTTTAGGGGAATGGAACCTCGGATCAGTATGATTTGGTTTGGGTTTAGGTTCGACCTTTAAGCTAGTTGGTAGTTGATCTAACTAACCAAGGCTGAGGCGATTCTGCCGGACAAGTATTTGATTGGTTTTAGACCAATGGTATATAGAAAATATTTGGCTGTGTATAAGTTGAAAGGATCTAAGCTAGTGAATGACTAAGGTAGTCTTTAGCTAAGGTCTAAGATGGCCCTCGCCTTTAGGCGAAATTATAAATAAGGGAAATATATTTAGAGGTTCATTCAGTTTATGGACCGAGCGACGTAGCACATCGATCGCGGCCTAGACGGTCGGATTGGGGTGTTATAAATTGGTATCAGAGCATGCTTGATCCTGTGAAGAACAGTGCTCAAAGATGTTGAGTTCAAACCGAGATTTTTCTGAAAAACTAAGTTGATTCTAAGAACCTTAGTTAGGGTGAGCCGAGAGAGATTTGAGGTAAGTATGGTATTATGCTTGAGAATGGGGAAGTTCCAAGGTGAACCAACTTAGCCAAGATACAGTCTCCGAGGGCAAGAGCCTTATACTAGAAGCATTCGTAGAAGTTTGACACTTTGGGGAGTGGTATGGGATGTTTTTCAAATGTGTGATGAAACCATATCCTACTTGTCCAAGTAAAGAATGGACGTGCAAGACTTGCTTTGAGAACGACCAGACCAATAAATGTGACATGGACCAGAGAGTGGTGCGTTTGAAAGAAATGATCGAGCACTCTACTGAGGATAAGTATCATTCCTTGGTGGCCATTCAAAAAAGTAAGCAATATGCGACATTAAATCTGGTACACGAGTGGATTTGTGATCGTATGGATCAACTAAGACTCAGTATAAATAACGGTAGTACTCCTTATATAGAGACGGATGGAATGGAAAAGTTCCAAGATGAATCCGACTAAGCAAAGAAGGAGGAAACTCGAGATGTTCATTTCAGTCAATGGAAGAACATGATGTTAGGTATCTTTGTATGATGGGGATCGAGGCATATTATAAATTCTCTTGCAAATGGTGAAAACATTCGCAAAAGTAAGATGTTTTGGAGAACGGTATGGGACATTTTCCAAATGTGTGATCAAACCGAGATCCTACTCATATAGGGGCCCCAATGATCGGTGGTGTGGAAACACATGTGCTTTTCGACACCGGGGCTACACATAGTATTGTGAGTCTTGAGATGATCAGAAAGGGAATGTTCCAAATGAAAACGAAAGAGTCTGGCAGTATAGTGAATGCGGCTGGAGGCCAAGAGATTCATTCACTAGGACTGGCCGAGAAAGTTTCTGTGATAATTATGGCCATGAATAAACCTGCTGATCTGTAACAATTCTGGGCAGGAATAGACCTGTTGATCTGTGATAATTCTGGGCAGGAATAAACCTGCTGATCTGATAGTAGTTCCCCTAAAGTATCACGAGGTGATCATTGGTATGGACTGATTAAGAATTTATCGGGCCACCTTAGACTGCCACCGAGGGCGTGTATGGCTTAGGGACGGCTAAGAAATGAACAAATTCCAGTGTAATAAAAAGCGACTGCTGGAGTAGTGGTAGTTTGCAGTCCGTGCGGAAAGGATGTTGGAACGTGGATGTGAGGCGTATATAGCCACAATTTCCACTATGGAGGTCATTGGGGTTGGTAACCTGGACGAGATTCCGCTGGTCGAAGAGTTTAAGGACATGTTTCAGACACTTAAGGGCTTACCTTTCGACAGGTCTAATCCATTTACAATAGAAATAGAACCAGAGACGGCCCCGTTGTCCAAAAGGCTGTACCGCGTGGCTCCTGCAAAAATGGCCGAGCTAAAGAACGAATCAGAGGAATTTCATGAGATGGAAAAAATTCAGTAATACAATCGAGTCCAGAGAAGGACCAGGGTTGGCTTACGCGAATGAGTCCAAATGAGGCTTAGTCAGGTTGACTATGATCTGGAAATAATGACTGAATTCTATGATGGACGAAAGTCGGGAATAAGACGATTTAATCGGAAGGGATTAAAATCACAATGTGACCACGTCCAAAAGGATCCGGGTCGCAATACAACCAAGTTAAGGATTGACCTATGGTTGGGATGAGATGGTTGAGTCCCAGAGTAGACCAGAACGACAATATGATCAAGTCAAGTAGTAGACAGGAATTGATATAGTTGTTGAATATGTGTTACGACTTAGTCATGAATTGCTCGGATTATGGAAATCACGATTATGTTCAAAATGACGAGTCAGAATACATGATCGAGGTTAGAATGAGAACATGATGTGATCTTAGGATTATATATGAAGTTCTAGATATGGAGAGCAATAAAATATCCATTGGATTAATATATATATGCTCCAACCCATTTTGGAGGTGTTAAAAGTCTGAAAATGGCCTAAAATACTTGCTTTATTTTCTGGTAAAAAAGAGTGATGAATTTTGAAGATGAAGAGTCAAAATGTGCAAGTTTTCCAACTTCTGATCAAGTCTTCTTTGTTTATTAGTTTTCTAGTTTCAAGGAGTGACTAGCCCTTTTGTATGCCAACCTTTCATGTACTCATTTCCTATTATATAAATGTCATTTGATCAATGAAATAAAATAAGTTTTGAGTGATAATATTTGGAAACCTTTGAGAGAGATTCTCATGATTGTTCTTTCGGGAACTTTTGATCTTTGGTGAATTCCGAGATCAACCGACTTATCAATTGAATTTCATCCTCATTTGTGGTGTCATTTTACCAATGGACGGGTGTTGTTTTAGTGTTTAAACAGTTCAAGTGTTGAGTTTAATATACTCACCTTGGTTATGCACTAAACTTCATCCGAAGGTTCCACTGCAATCTTCTTGTTGGAACGTCGATAGTATCAGAAATTGGATTTAATATACCTCTTGTTGGATCTACACGAGCCTTAAAAGCTTAGGATTATCCATCACAACCTTCGAGTCTGGACTCGCGGGAGGGATTTTCATCATTTGGTATTAGAGCACACTTGAAGGTTCGATATTCATTTCTATTATCCATCATTCTCATATATCCATCATCTACAAAAAAGAGTTTTTATTTTATTTTATTTTCTACAAATTTTCTGGATCATTTTGTAAACATGTGATCAAGTTTTTCTTTCTTCGGAGAACAAGGTTTGAGGACAAATCTTTGTGAAGAGGAGGAGATGATGTGATCTTGGGCTGATATATGAAGTTATGGACATGGAGAGCAATGAAATATTCCTTGGATATATTATATATATGGTCCAACCCATTTTGGAGGTGTTACAAGCCTGAAAATTGTCCAAAATACTTGTTTTATTTTCTGGTCAAAAAGAGTGACGAATTTTGAAGATGAATAGTCAATATGTGCAAGTTTTTCAACTTCTGGTCAAGTCTTCTTTGTTTATTAGTTTTCTAGTTTGAAGGAGTGACTAGCCCTTTTGTATGCCAAACTTTCATGTACTCCTTTCTTATTATATAAAGGCCATTTGATCAATGAAATAAAATAAGTTTTGAGTGATAATATTTGGAAACCTGTGAGAGAGATTCTCATGTTTGTTCCTTCGGGAACTTTTGATCTTTGGTGAATTTCAAGATCAACTGGCTTATCAAGTGAATTCCATCCTCATTTGTGGTGCCATTCTACCAACCGACGGGTGTTGTTTTAGTGTTTAAACGGTTCAGGTGTTGAGTTTAATATACTCCTCATTGGTTCTGCACTAAACTTCATCCGGAGGTTCCACCGCCTATCTTCTTGTTGGATCGGTTGCTAGCATCAGACATCAGGTTTTAATATACCTTTTGTTGGGTCTACACGAGCCTTAGAAGCTTAGGATTATCAATCACCAACCTTCAGGTGCAGATTACAAGGAGGAATTTCATCAGAACCTGAGAAAGTTTTCTCTGAATATGGGACTGAGTACCAAACCGCGAAGGATGGTATAATCCTAGTCTGTGGAAGGATTAGCGTTCCTGATGATAGAAGACTGAAGGAGGAGATTATGAGCGAAGCTCATAAATCTAAATCTCGGCTCATCCTGGTACAACCAAGATGTACCAGAACCTCATGAAGTACTATCATTGGATTCGTATGAAGGATGATGTGGCAGAACAGGTGGATGATTGTTCCACTGTCAACTCGTCAAGGCCAAGCATTAGGTTCCGAGTGGAATTTTACAAACCTTGTCTATTCCGGAATGGGAGTGGAAAGATATCACAATGGATTTTGTGACTGGGATCACAACAACCATAAATAATAAAGATGCAATTTGTTTCGTGGTGGATCACCTGATCAAATCGACACACTTTCTGGCAATCAAGAAATCGGAGGGTGTTGATCGGATTGTACGCAATACATCGATGAGATTGTCCGACTACATGGTGTGTCGGCTAGCATTATATCAGATAGGGACTCAAGTGTACATCTCACTTCTGGAGATCTTTTCAAAAGGCTCAAAGAAATAGGTTAAGCATGATCACCGCCTATTACCCACAGACAAAGGGATAATCCAAACGAACAATCCAGACATTGGAGGATATGTTGTGAGCAAGTGTATGTTGTGAGCAAGTGTCTTAGAGTGGGGTGAATCTTAGGAAAGACATTTAGATGAGTCTATGGTTGGGAGTACATTTATTGATGAAAAGATTGGTTCTGATTCGAGGACGAATCCATTACAAGTAGGGGAGACTTGTCACATCCCCAGACCTGGATAAGGTCATCAGGATAGACCATGGTTCGAGGAAACGAATCATTCAGGTCATACGACCTAAAGGCAAGTGTTTCATGGTCATTATGGAAGGTTACACACGTTGGAAGGCTAATACTTAAACTAACATATATGGAAACAAGTATAAGGGAGCTGGACGAGTGATATGGCAGTTGGGCGATGTAGACAGGTAGGTCGATCAGCTAGACGCAGTGTGGTCAAGCTCAGTCTACCTCACTCAAACTTATGTCAGCTCAACTATCTGGATAACTAGCTCACTCATCTTCACTAGCTGGGGGTCAGATCATCTCAGCTTGGAGGAGTGTTCAGATCTTGGGCAGTTGGACCAGTCCAGGCCGGTGTCCGGTTAGCCGTTTGGGCCATGTGTTCCGACCATTGGGCTGATGGCCTAGGGAGTTCATGGAATCGGTCCATGAGCTAGGGATTAGGTCTAGGCCGATTTATGATCTGTTAAGGGAAAGTTGTAGGCAAATGGATGGGAGTGGTAGCAGTTATGGCCGAAAGGATGCAATGGCCCACTCGCCCACAAGAGGGTGTCTCCTTGGCCAAGGTAGTTACCCACGCCTTCTTCTATAAATATATGACCCTGGGCACGAAAATGGATAGCATTTTCGTAAGAAAAATCAGAGAGAAAGGCAAGAGAGAGAGAGAAATAAAGAAAGCGAGAGAGAAATCGACCATGCAAGGTTGATATTGTTGTGATTAATCAGCAACAAGGTGTAGATCGATTGTGGAAAGGCAAACCCGACTAGAATAAGATCCATAGGCAAAGGAAAAGTGTTGGAAAAGGGCTTTAAGAGTCCAGAGCACACGTTCAAGGTAATGGGGGTGGCCATGGAACCATCGCCCATATCAATCAATTAGCTTGATCAGATTGTTGGGCCGGTTTTGCATTGGTTGCATCCAATCTCTTCCCTCTCTGTTTTAATTGCTTTCTCTTCATCTTCTACTTTGTATCTGTGTGAGGAATGTTGTGTTTTTTTTCAGAATTGGCTTGGCAAAGATCCAAGGCTATGTCCGAGTGGAACCAACCACAAACCATGGTTCATGGCCGATTGGACGGATGGTCCGATGGGTCTTAACCATAAATCAGTTTACCTTTGTTTTGGAAAGGAAAATTCCATGGGTTTATTGGGGTTGGATTGGATATTGGGATATGGCCTTGAGTCAGTCCAAATAGATTGGATCAATTCCCAATGGATTGGTTACAAAAATAGTCCGATTGACTGCAAAATGGATTGGTTGGACTGTGCGGTTTGTGTAAAGGCCAAAACGGTTATGATACACACGAAATGGTGAACCTAGGCCCTTGGCCGGTTAATTTAAGAAGTCCAAGGCCATTTTCCGGACTTCAGTTGGGGCCGTGTGATCCTTGATTCTAGCCGTTTGTACGGGTGGGATTCATGGGTGGTCCGGTGATGTTATATGTGGGTTGCGAGTATACTTAGATGTGTCCTAAGTATATGGATGATTTCATATGGTTCCTTTGACAAAGGACACGAGATTCCAAAGGGTACGAGTACCCAAGGGGTACGAGTTATCAAGGGTACAAGTGTTCAAAGGTTGCAAGTTACCAAGAGGTACGAACGTGTCGTGATCCAAAAGGTACGAACGTGTCGTGATCCAAGATGTACGAACGTATCGTGATCCAATGAATGCGAATGGGTCGGACCAAAAGGGTGCCTACGGGTCAGGACACAAAGGGTGCAAACGGTTCGGGACCGAAAGGGTACGAATGGTTTGGGTTTGAAAGGGTACGAATGGTTCGGTACCGAGAGTGTACGAATGGTTCGGTACCGAGAGGGCACGAATGGATCGTAACCAAAGAGGTATGATTGTTAAAGGAAGGTTGTGTATAATCTGATCATGGTTTAGAATGGACGTCATGATCCATAGATGATGGATCAAGGTGTGGGATCTAACATGTTTAATGAATGCATCGGTTGACATGAACAAATCAGATCGGTTGTCTTAGATATAGTCCTTGGTCGATCAGGCAATATGAAGACCCATCAGTTCTAAGTTATGTGAGGATGGTTGGATGATTGACTTAGGATCTAATGGGCATTGGCAATCCATAGGATGGACAAAATTTTATAGGAGGGTGTATGTCCTGGAAAGGCCAGATGCATATCCTTAACCAATGAAGACTTCTCAAAGGTCACTGAGTCAATGGGGATGGTTGGTTGAATAACAAAGTACCCAAAGGGAGTTGTTTTATGCAGAAACAAAACGAAGGTAGTTCAGATCATTGAGTGATCGTGGTTCAATAGACAAGTATGTGTAGTTCAGATCAATGGAGGACCGATGAGCTACTAAGCTTCGTGGATGTGGCTAAGGTATGAATTAGCAAATACTTGGATAGATTAGTATCTTCCTAGGATTATGGTAGAATGGTTTAGGGGAATGGAACTTATGATCAGTATGACTTGGTTTGGGTTTAGGATCGACCATTAAGCTAGTTGGTAGTTGATCTAACTAACCAAGGCTGAGGCGATTCGTCTGGACAAGTATTATATTGGTTTTAGACCAATGGTATATAGAAAATATTCTGTTGTGTATAAGTTGAAAGGATCTAAGATAGTGAATGAGTAAGGTGGTCTTTAGCTAAGGTCTAAGATGGCCCTCGCCTTTAGGAGAAATTGTAAATAGGGCGAAAAATTTAGAGGTTCGGTCAGTGCATGGACCGAGCGACATAGCGCATAGATCGCGGCCTAGACTGCCGGATCGGGGTGTTACATCATCATCATTCTCTGCCTCTATCAGCTCCTTCTGTTGATTTGCTTGCTAGTCTTCTACGTACAAAGTTATTGCATTAGGTCCGATTTCATCATCTTTTCCCTGAGATACTTCATATTTCATACCAAACGAAATTATGCCCACTCTCGACATCTTTTCAAACTGATCCGATCTACTCGTCTCCTCCAGTAACAAAAGACGTCTAAGGTTCTCTTTATCAATGGAAATTAAGTAAACAAACAGATCCTCATCATCACAAATAGTTAGTTGTTCCTCACACCCAACCATCATCGGCATGTACCTCAATGCCAGTTTTACTTTACTTTCATCCAACACAAGCTTTCGATACAACCTTTGTTCTACCATTGCCAAACTTATATCCTCCATTATTGTCTTCAACGTTACACCATCTGACCTTTAATTTGAAATGTATGCTCACGTATTTCGTCATTGTATCCTGCAAAAACAACAGAATAAAGTTCTAGTTATACAAGTACTTCTTAGTTTTACCAAGTTTTCTACAGTTATACCAACTGTTCTGAGTTCTACCAAGTAATCTACAGTTTTACCACGCTTTACTTAGTATAGTACAATTATCAGTTATACTAGTTATACTGAGTTATGCTTAAACAAGAACTCAAATGTACGATTGAGATCTCCATGTGAAGCTACTCATTGAGACAATTCAACCCCATACATTCAAACACATGCTTTCATTGTACAACAATTTTATATTCAAATCAACCAAATCAACCTAGAATCAATGGCGTTTCAACACATCAAATTACAAACCCTATATTTGATTATATCCATTGCCGCTTGCGAAGGAGAGAAGAACTAACATGCATTACGACCTACCCCGGAGGAATGCTCACCGGTGGAAACGTTGAATTCTGACGGCGTGGCCGGAGAAGCTATCGACGTTGACAGCAGAGGTTTGTCGAGATGTGGGGAGGTTTCAGCTGCGGGGGAGCTTTTTTTTTAGTTTCGGATTTTGTTTTTTATTTAAATTGAATCACAAACCATAAACGAAAAACCAAACCACCAACTCCTTTGCTCTAACAGAACCAACCCCTTACCAAACTAACCAAAATTTAAATTGTCTTAAGGGCATTTTCATCATTTCGCAATGACTTAATGAAATAGGAGGAAAGGCGATTTTAGGACCCCATAGAAGATTTGGCTTATCACATTTGGGGGCAATAGAGGAGATGTTTCAATAACAGTATACGAAGCCGAACGATAACATATGTGATAGCCCAAATATTAATAATCAATCGAAAGCAACAACTTTTAAAAAAATTGGACACTTGTCATTCTTTCTATATTTAGTGACGTGACATAAAGAGAATAGAGTAAAAGTGTACTTTATATAATAAGATAGTATAGTAACGGATTTAGTATTGAGAAATACATCTCATAATTGAAGATTAAAATTTTATATTTTAAATAACGTAATTATGTATATAAGAAAATTATAACTTTAAATATAAATAAATATATATTAAATAATAAAAATAATGAATATGATTTATAAGCAAACATAAGTAGAAAAATCATATTTTCAATTATTTTTCATAAAATAAAAGTATATAATCATTATATTCTATAAATTGAAAATTATTATAAAAAATAAACTAAATTAGTAATGAAGACTCGCGTGTAGCCAAAATATAAAATCTAGTATTTAAAAAAAGGCCAGAGTCAAATCTTATTTATACTCTTGTTTTAATAATTTAGATGTAAATTTTCGAAGGTAAGACATGAATATTCTTTCGATGTAGAAACTGATTAAAAATTTGTTAACTCATAATCCTGAGTGAATTCGTGGTTTCCACTTCAAGCGGCTCTCAACTATATCAATGGATCACATAGCTCTTCTGAACATGCATTGTTTTAGGGTCAACACTATGATGTTTTGTTCTTTTCTCATACGAAATTAGTTTGTTCATTTCTTCTTTCTCTTCCTACTCAACTGCTTACATATTTCCTTTGTTATATATTCCATCTGTTTCATAATGATCCATGTTTTAGAAAAAAATATTTGTTTCTAAAACATCTTTATTTTACATTTTCAATGCAAGTAATAATGATAAATTGTAGATTCCAATAACATTAATTTGGTTTACTGAATTTTGATTGGCTAAAAGTTACGAGAAATAGCTAATTACAAAAAATAATGCATTTATAATCTAAAATTTAAGTGTTTTCTTAATATGTGTGAAAAGTCTAAAACATACATTATTCTGAAACAGAAAGAGTATATATTTTCTCTATTTTAACTTGTAAAAGTAACTTTGTATTTGTTATTAAACTTGATTTCATCTATAAAATTCGTTATTTTCTGAATTTATTAAAATTTGTTTATCAATCTCCAAATCTAAGAAAAGACATCTTAAACATAGAAACAGATAGAATTTTCTATTAACTCATAAGCTGGAGCTAGCTTGGGATTTCCATTTCAAATAGCTCTCAACGATGTCTAGACCACATAGCTCCTTCACAACAGGCATTGTAGCTGGAACTGGCAACTGAAACATTAAACTCGGACAATCCTCACCCTTCCACATCCTTAGCTGCTTCCGCGCTTCTTTAATCGCCTCTCTTGTAGCGCAGTGCACCGAAGCTGCCAGAAGCAACGGAGGCTCTCCTGAAGCTGTATTTACATACCAGAAACAATATGATTGAAAAATATTGATTTCAAGATCTTGAAATATTTTGCGTACAGACTACGGGACCTTTAGAAGAGAGAACATGCTTTTCATGGTGTCCACTGTTCAGTATCTCAACGTGGAACTTTCTTGGGATGGTGTCTATAGTCGGTATCTTGTATGTCCATGTGCTGTCTGTCAGAACAAGTCCTTGTGAATCTGTTATACACTCTTCAAGCATGAAAAACCCAAGTCCTTGCACAAAAGCTCCTTCAATCTGAAGAGACGAATAAAACACATCACAAAAGGGTATTTTATGTTCTCTTTATTCATAATACCTGTCCTAAATCGACAGCCGGATTGAGGCTTTTTCCAGAGTCATATAAGATATCTGTCTGTAGAACCGTGGTCTGTCCGGTCACAAGGTCTACCTCAACCTATATATATATATATATATATATATATCAACACCATTGATAGATATACCAAAGTTACTCAATTTCTCTTATTCCAATTCAGAAGATATTTGGGAGAAGACACGAAGAGCATAACCTCACTAACTGCAACACCATAGTTTAGGTATCGTTTGGGAGTTTCTCCTGGAGTATACAAGTCACTAGCTGATAGGTTCACTGACTGAGCATAGGCCTGCGTTTATATAAGAATATCAAGAATGAATAGAAAAATCAAGAAGCAGTGAGTCAAGAAAACCTGAGAAATCAACTTATTCCAGCTGATGGGACCACCCCATTTCTCCATTAGAGGTTTCAATCTTTTAACTAAGCTTTCACAGCAGAGACGAACAGCTGCGCAGCTTCCCTCAGATGTTGTGCTACCTCCTGTATAGTTTCCTTGAACCATACTCAGTGTATCTGATTGTACAACTCGTATCTTCTCCAGTAGCTCTTCAGTTCCATCGCACTGGAGCAAACCAAGAACATAACCAACCATTTGCTTCACCTTTGTCCATAGCCCTTGTCCTAGCTCGATCCCACCAACCTCAACAACGATCGTTCCATCGCTCAAAACACTTACTCTCCCTGGAGTTGCAAACATCGAAACAGGATAAATGATTGGCACTCGAGATATCCCTCGTTTTCTCCATATGTTAGACCCGTTGAACTCTCTCACAGTTGAAACCCGCTCTTCAAACTTCAAAGATACACCAATCTTATCCCACATTGCAGACAAAGTATACTCATGTGGTTCACCAGCAGCATCCTTGTAGAAGAGAGCCAAGCTCTCACATGTATGGAGATTAATCTTTCTAATGGTATCAACCTCCAAGGAGAGGCTAGATGCTACATTTTCGATAATGGCTTCAGCGATATAGGTACCCTGCACATCCCCTGGTGCTCTCATGATTGCTTTGCTTAAAAGGTTAGTTTTACAAAGTTTGATATCAAAAGATAAGGCTCCCCAATTGTACTTTTTCAACGCCCCTATGATATTTGATGGCATCAACATGCTTAGACCAAGAGTTGCTCCTGCATCAATTAGTATTTCTAGTCCCAAAGCTGTGATCTTCCCTGTGGATTTGAATCCGACACTGTAGGTTATCTTCATTGGATGCCTCCCACCAGTCATGATCATATCGGTCTTACGGTTTACATACGTCCGCACAGGACGCTGCAGTTTACTAGCAGCAACAGCGCACGCTGTTGCAACCTGAGACAATGCAAAGCTTTGACGTTTTATTGGTCCATATCGTGAGGTGACATTTTTGGTTTATGAAAACTTACGGGCATTGATTTGACAGATTTTCCACCGAAACCTCCACCGACACGTCTTGTTATGACACGGACCTTGTTTTCAGGGATGCCTAGGCAAGCAGCGACCGTGGAGTGTACGTACTGAGGGATCTGACATGAACTATAGACTACAATGGAGTTGTCTTCATCAGGCACTGCAAGAGCTGTTTGCGTCTCCATGTAGAAGAAGTATTGCGACCCAATTCTTATCTGTTTCATATCAAAAAAAAATAGTTTAATAAAGATTTTATATAAAAAGAAATGTGAAAAGGAGAGAGACTACATCACAAATACATACTTCCGAGCTGAGAATTCGATGATCAGCTTCAGACATTCCTTTAGATGTGTCTCCAACTTGTTGTGGATATAAGAAAGAAAAAATCTCAAAAAAGCTAGATTTCTTAACAGCCTCTTCCACAGACAAGATGGGTGGTTCCAAATTCTCTGTTTCGTAATCAACTACTGCAAGCATAGCTGCAGTATCTGCTTGTCTCTGCGTTTTCGCAACCTGCAAAAATATATTATGTGTTTCTAAAACTGCTAGTGATGGACTTTGACATTTATATGATTAGAGTTACCACGAGGGCGATGCATTGGCCAACATGAAGGGTGAAATCATCGGCGAATAAGGGGTCAGTAAAAGATGCAAACTGAAAACCAATATTCTTTCCACTTTTAGGAATATCCTTGCAACAAATGACTGCAACAACTCCATCAGGTACCGAGTTTTCCTTGAAACGAATACCTTTGATCTTCGCAGATGGCTTTGTGCTGTAGATGAAAGCTCCATAGAGGCAGTTTGTGGGTGCTGGAATATCATCCACATAAACCGCCTCACCAGAAGCTTGAAGAGATGCTCCAGATTTAGTAGCAGGCTCACCAACCGGATAAAATTCTTTGTCTATAGGAGGAACATGTTGTGAAGATGTCAACATTGGCTGATCCAAGTGGTGCCCTTTTGAACAAGTTTTCTCTGTTATTAAGGAGTGAAAGAACTCAAAAAGAAAGCCTGGAGCTAAGCTTGACCTATAAGCAAGATTTCTTGTACCGTCTTGTGGCTTAACAATCTTGCCAAGTAAGGTAATAGCTTCGTACAGAACATTTTCAGTTATTACTTTCCCAGAGAGGAAGTCCTCAACTTCCTTACACCTAATGGCGTGTTTTGTCCCGTAAGCTCCAAAGGCCAATCTACAGTTAATAACCTTTGTATCCTTCACTTCAGTTAAGAAAGCAGCATTGAGGTAAGCCAAAGCATTTCCATGTGGACGCTGTGATGCTCGGTAGGTTTCAAAGAGCAACTCAGAGGATTCATGATGATGCAAAAACGGTATTTCGATACTCAAAACCAGATCATAAGCATCAAGAGGAGGTCCCTCGAGAAACTCTTCAAGTGTTACCTTCTCAAGTCCTCTCGACAAGGTCATAATGTTAACCGATGCGCCAGCTGCAAGAAGTATTGTAGCAATGTCAGAAGGAAACTGTTTCCTCTGAGCCATTACAAGATTTCCTCCAATGCTACCAAAGTTCCTGATAAACCTTGAAGCGATCTTCTCCATATGAGCAGCGAGCTTCCCAAACATATTTGAGACTCGAATCTCTTTTAGAGCAGCAATAACTTTAGATATTGTTACCACAGCTCCTATCTCAACCCCATTGTGACTTTCTCTTATCTTTCTCATCTCGGATATTCGAGTTAAACCTATGTATTTATCGTAGTTCCGCTGTCTTTCATCCTTATAGTATCCTGTACTAGTATTACCAGCAACCAGTTTCACAGAAACTCCATCTCTATTAGCCTTATAAGCTCCAAACAAACTCTGAAGCTCCTCAACACTCTCCGGGCTACACCATTTAAAGGTTCCAAAAGAATCAATAGACTTAATCCAATCCTTGAGAAACTCGGGAAATGTACAGACACGCTCAAAGCGAGGCAAACTACTCTTACAAGAAGAAGAATTTCCCTTCTTACAGAAAGAGTTGAATCCAAGATCCTCAATGTCTACATCAGAAGCAAAGCTCTTGCAAGCATCAATGATAGGACGGTATCCGGTACACCGACACAAGTTCCCAGAGACAGCTTTCTCTGCTTCAAGAACCGTAAACTCCTCAGAGGAAGATTGAGAGTCTAAGAGAGCAGAGAAGAGAGAAACAGACATTCCTGGTGTGCAGAAACCACACTGAGAGGCGTGAAAACCGGAGAAACGATTGTGAATAGAGTGGAAACCGTCTCTGCTGTTTCCAAGTCCTTCTGATGTTGTGATGCTGCAATGGTTTATGCTGCAGAGGAGTGTGAGGCAAGAGCTGACTGTGAAATCTTCCACGTTTTTGAGAATAGGATCGTATTTGGAGACAAGAACAACACAAGCACCACATCCTCCTAAAAAAACAGGCAAGAACAGTGTCAAAGAAAGAAACATAAAGAGGGTAATGAAGTAATCACTGACCTTCACCGCAGCTGAGCTTGACGCTCTTGAAAGGAGTCTGATAACGGAGGAACTCTAACAAAGTTGTTGAAGGGTCGACGGAGGAGAGGTCAAGCTCGAACCTTTGTCCATTAATGGCGAAAACCAAGCTCATTCTCTCTCTATCTTAGCTCTCTCTCTCTAATCACTGATGGTGCGCAAGTGCATACGTATGACTGAAGACTGCTTTCTCCACGTATAAAAGAGATATATACCGACTCTAGATCTTTGAGGCAATCGCTTTCTCCCATTAAATTATTGAGTGTATTTTGACTTTTCTATATTATACTTTCGTACACTTGTGTTAGCTCTCCAAATGGTAAAGGAGATGCCCAACAAAGTTAATTCTAGGGCGTATTCAGTTTGGATAGCTGATTCATATTAAAATGAACAAAATCTATGTTATTCAAACGTGGATTTTAAAACAATTTAAAATATAATGTTATTGAACTTGTCATTTCTATAAAATATTCTGAAATCCATTATTATCAAACAAAATTTACGTTGGAGATTTTAGAGTGGTTTAACTGTTTCCAAAGTGTTGAGAGGAATTTCTTAGGTATAAAAAATAAAAATCCAAATCTCATAATTTTCGAAGCGATTTTAGAGTTGTTTAACAAAAATCACACTAAATTCTTCAGTTTATTTACAATCATCTAAATATTCATTAAAAAAATCATTTCAGATTAATATTCAATACACGCCCCTATATATACATGGGTTAATTTGTGTAATAACCAACTTTTGAAACAAAATTAAGAATATAACATCGATGATGACATTATTAGCTCTCATAACAATTGTTCATTTTTCTTTTGGTTATACTGTTTTTTATACTCTTTTTATACAAGTTACAAATAAAAGTTATGGATCTAATATTGTTGTCTTAATGGTGGTCGCCTTGGTGAAGATGATTACGGTGGTGATGATAATGATTGTGGTGGTTATGAAAAAAACATTAGTCTATCATACATACAAGATGTTACTATGGTTGTGGTGGTAGCCGCGATGGTGTATATGGTAGTGGTTATCAATGTGGTGGTAGTTAATATGCTGAAAATAGTTATGGAGGAAATGCTAGTTGTTGAAGAAGAAGATGTTCAAAAAGAAATATAAATGGAATGAAACAAACTAAATAGTACAATACTAAGATTATCAAATACAATGGAATATTAAAAGTAGATTTTCTCATCTAGTTAGAAATTTAAGCTTGATTTCAGTAATCATATATATCTAATAGAATAGTAAGGAACATGAAAATAAATTTATATGTCTCTCATGTGAAGATAACTCTTCCATTCTACAAAATAATGCAAATAAAAATATAAATAGAATAGAATACACTAAATAGTATAATACATATTATCAAAATAATCAAATGGCTTAAAATATTATACTATGTATATCTAAAGTTAATAAATAGTATAGACCGTGATGATAGTTACGGTAGTGAAATTCAATCTATAGAAGCAGAGACAGAGAGTCTCGCAACGGTGGTGATTATTGCATCGACAATGGAGGTAGATATAGAAGGTGTTACTGGCGGTTACGGAAAAAGACGATGTGAACTCAACATACAAAACATATTAGGGTCTCATGTCGATGCTCATGGCGGATGTGTGGTGGAGTGGTGGTTATGAAGAAAACATGGTCATGATTATGGAAGAAGCAGTGTATAGAGGAGGCAATGGTCTTCCACAGCAGAGGTGGTGTTGCCATGGTGATGATTATGATGGTGAAAACTGAGGTGATGGAATAGGTGATAATAATTAGGGAAGAAAAAAGTTATCATTTACTGAAGAAAAGAAAAAAAAATAATTAAGAAGGGTAATATAGTATAAGAATATTAGAGGTTTTTTTATTTTTGGGAGAATTTGCCAAATAACCAAAATTTGAAATGAAATTAAGAATATTACATTGGTTTTGACGTTATTAAGTGACTCACATTCGGTTCACTTTAAACATTTGACTCACATTTGGTTCATTTCAAATTTTGGTTATTTGTAGATAACCAAAATTTGAAATGAAATTAAGAATATTACATTGGTTTTGACGTTATTAAGTGACTCACATTTAGTTCACTTTTAACCCGGTTATACCCTTTTTATTTGCAAGTATTCGGTTAAAGAAAGGTAATGGATGACGTCGTTGCTTGTTTCTATGGACATGAATGAAACACTACTATTTATAAACACACATTTATTTACTTCATACATATTCAATGTATTTAGTAAAATGAGTGAATACGAATAGAATTTTTCAATAAAGAGTATTTTCCATATTGATCAAATAGTATAGAATAATAAACAAAACTACAACATTTAAATACTAAACCCTACCTCAACATCAACCCCTAAATAATCACTAAACCCAAATCAAAATATAAACTATAACATATATTTATAATATTTTAAATAATATTAAAATATGAAAATAATATATATATATATATATATATATATATATATTGTAATATTAAAATATATTATGTAAAATAAAAAGTATAATAGAATTGTGAATTAAAACATGTTAATAATAAATTTGTATATAGTAAAATAGTAATCATCAAACGGGATGAAACATGATAAAAATAGTATAGTAACAAAATATATTGCATTACATAATATAAATAGAACACACATAATATGTATTGCTTTATTTTCTTATTCTATATTCATATAATATAGTAAAATACAATAAACAAAAATTGTGCATTTTCCTCGATCAGTTTTGGGTCACTCACGACGACAGAAGATAAGTGTATTTGATGAAAGCAGTGACGATAGTACATGTAACCGCAACTAAAACAATAGTTTTGTTGATGATACAATGGATGGAACAAGCGTTCGGTGGAAGTTAGGATAGGAGGGGGTGACTACAACAAAAACATATACGATGGTGATGATGAAACAATTGATAATGATAGTGGTATTTATAACTACAAGAAAACTAAGCTTTTACTAGGAAAATTTACTAGGAAAATATTTCCTCGTAAACTTACTACGATGTTACTTCGATTTTACGAGGAAACATGTTTTCCTCGTAAAGTGCTCGTAATCTTACGAGAAAAAGGTTTCCTCGTAAAATCGAAGTAACCTTACGTGGCTATTACGAGGAAAACGTCATTTTCCTCGTAAACTCATAGTAACAGTTCTCCTCGTAAAATCCTAGTAACTCTTTACTACGAAATTAGGAGGAAATGTTTTGTTACTACGAAATTAAGAGGAAATGGATAGAAAATATCGAATTTAAATCAAAAACGTGTTTTGTACTTACTTTTCCTAGCAATTTCCTAGTAATTTCTCAGATTCGAAAATTCCTATAAATACCACCATATGTGATTCATTCGAAACACACCAAAAAAAATCAGCTATAAGCTTAATCAAACACAAAAAAATGTCCAGTCCGGGAAATATTTTCGAGTTGCGGAAGTGGATGTATTCACACAGAGATAATAACGGAAGGGTGACGAAAGAATTTCTCGAAGGGTTGGAGACGTTTATGCATCAAGCAGATTCGACACCACTCACGCAGGAAAGTGGTAAGATGTTCTGTCCTTGTCGGAAATGTTGCAATACCAAATTAGGCCCTCGTGAAAATGTTTGGAAGCATTTAATAAATAGAGGTTTCATGCCATATTATTATATTTGGTATCAACATGGAGAAGATGCTAGTTGTAGGAATGAAGGTAGCAGTAGTAATAGCAATTTTCAGATTGAACCGGTTGAGCATTTGCGTAATGAAGGTAGCAGTAGTAATAGCTATCATCACCAAGAGGAACAAATGGTAGATTGTGATAGGGTTCATGATATGGTAGGTGATGCCTTTGTAACTCATGATGATGATGAAGTTGAAGAACCTAACTTAGATGCAAAAAAGTTTTATGAAATGTTAGATGCTGCGAATGAGCCAATTTACAGTGGTTGTAGAGAAGGTCTGTCTAAATTGTCGTTGGCTGCTAGAATGATGAGTATTAAAACCGATCACAATCTACCTGAAAATTGTATGGATGCATGGGCAGACTTGTTTAAAGAGTATTTGCCAGAAGACAATGTGTCTGCTGAATCTTATTATCAGATTCAGAAATTGGTATATAGTCTTGGGTTGCCCTTGGAGATGATAGACGTTTGCATCGACAACTGCATGATTTACTGGGGAGATGATGAGAAGTTAGAAGAATGTCGATTTTGTAAGAAGCCACGATTCAAACCGCAAGGTCGAGGGCGAAATAGGATACCGTACCAAAGGATGTGGTACCTACCAATCACAGACAGATTGAAAAGATTGTACCAATCTGAGGAGACAGCTGGAGGGATGAGATGGCACGCCGAGCATACTCAGACGGATGGAGAGATGACTCATCCATCAGATGCAAGAGCATGGAAACATTTTAACAATGTACATCCACATTTTGCTAGCAATAGCCGGAATGTGTATCTTGGATTATTCATTGATGGATTTAGTCCATTTGGAATGTCTGGGAGACAATATTCATTGTGGCCGGTCTTTCTTACACCGTATAACTTGCCACAGGAGATGTGCATGCGACGAGAGTTTCTATTCATGACCATATTAATACCTGGTCCAAAACATCTAAAAAGATCTCTCGACGTTTTTCTACAACCACTGATAAAAGAGTTGAAAGATTTGTGGTCAACAGGGGTGAGGACATATGATTGTTCAACGAAAACAAACTTTACGATGCGAGCGATGCTTTTGTGGACCATAAGTGACTTTCCTGCATATGGTATGTTGTCTGGGTGGACTACACATGGGAGATTAGCTTGTCCATATTGTAATGGAATGACAGATGCATTTCAGTTGAAGCATGGTAGGAAGACTAGTTGGTTCGATTGTCACCGTCGATTTCTTCCGGTTCACCACCTATACCGAAGAAACAAGAAATTGTTCAGGCACAAAAGGGTTGTCAGGGACACTCCTCCTCCATATTTAACTGGAGAACAAATCGAAGCGCAAATCGATTACTACGGTGCTCTAGAAACAGCTCCTCGTGGTGGGAATTGGCATGTTCCCAGTAATATGCCTGATTATTATGGTGTTCAGCACAATTGGCACAAAAAGAGTATATTTTGGGAATTGCCATATTGGAAAGATCTTCTTTTGCGCCACAACCTCGATGTGATGCATATAGAGAAGAACTTTTTTGAGAACATCATGAACACTATATTGAATGTTCCAGGGAAGACGAAAGACAACGTAAAATCAAGGTTGGACTTACCCGATATCTGCTCAAGGAGTGAGCTACATATAAAAAGCAATGGGCAAGTTCCAGTTCCAATTTTCAGACTGTCATCAGAAAAAAAATCTGCGTTGTTCAACTGGGTGGCTTCAGAAGTGAAGTTCC
Source organism: Moricandia moricandioides (assembly GCA_905132885.1). Taxonomy (NCBI): domain Eukaryota; kingdom Viridiplantae; phylum Streptophyta; class Magnoliopsida; order Brassicales; family Brassicaceae; genus Moricandia; species Moricandia moricandioides. The sequence goes on along the minus strand of CAJHQQ010000217.1, from coordinate 10,802 downwards.
CCGATGGGTATGTTTCAAATCTCTCAAGATGTGTTGAGAAAGGGCAAAAGTTCTCCGGGATGAAGAGCCATGATTGTCATGTCTTTATGCAGCGACTACTTCCCTTTGCGTTTGCGGAGCTACTACCGGCAAAAGTACATGAAGCACTTTCAGGTAATTAATTAATATAATACGATGACATGATTAATTTATTTCTATATATATATATACACTAATATGGATAATTTTTGTTTTCGTATATATATAAGGAATTGGAGCATTTTTTAGGGATCTGAGCACCCGCACTCTTAAAGTGGAAGTTGTCCAACAACTTCATGAAAACATCCCCGTCTTAATCTGCAACTTGGAGAAAATATTCCCGCCAACTTTTTTCGACGTCATGGAACACCTAGTTGTCCACCTCCCGTATGAAGCATTACTTCGTGGACCCGTGCATTATGGATGGATGTATCAGTATGAAAGGGCCATGAAAACTTTGAAAGGAAAAGCCAAAAACCTAGCAAGAGTTGAAGGTTCTATTGTGGCGGGAAGTTTGACGGAAGAAACATCACATTTCACTTCGTACTACTTTGCACCGAAAGTACGTACAAGGAAACGAGCTCCAAGAAGATATGATGATGGTGGTGTCGTGCCGACATATATGGAAGACGATATTCCAGACATCTTTTGTCAAATTGGGCGATTGAGTGGGAAATTGAAAGAGGTTTGGTGGTCGAGTGATGAAGACGTCCATAGTGCACACCTTTATATTCTTCTTAATTGCGAGCATCCATTGATCGCTTATTTTGAAAGGTAAATATATAAACATACACACTTAATTATATATATATATATATATATATATATATATATATATATATCAATATTAAATATAATACATAACATATATGATTTTACAGTCAATTTGAGACTCAAGTCGAGGAAGCAATACCTGGTATATCGACAACTGAGTTAGACAAAAGGAAAGATCAACACTTTATCAAGTGGTTGAGGAAACAGATATTTATTTATTACTTAAATTGTATGCATACATTAGCAAAGTAAGTTTAATGTCTAATTATTTAACTTTTTTGTTGCAGGTTGATTATGACGATCCTGAGTATCCCGCGTGGTTTCGCGAATTACTTCAAGGTCCAGTTGCAAAGGTCACTACATCGTCGATGTATTTCACCCGAGGCTATACTTTTCATACCTATGACTATGGTAGACACCGGCCGACAAGTAATTATGGAATATGTGTGAAAGGCGAAACAGATTTCTACGGGATCTTGCAGGAGATTTATGAAGTTCAATTCCCGGGTATGGGTTTGAAATGCGTTATCTTCAAGTGTGAGTGGTACGAACCCGTCGTAAACAGAGGTGTTCGGATTAACAAGAACGGTGTAGTTGATGTCAACGATGGACGAAGGTAAATTCTTTTTTTTTTTAATATCCAGGTTTTCAATATTAATTAAATTTTTCATAATGATCTTTATTTACGTAGGTACAACAAGTTCGAGCCTTTCATATTAGCTTCCCAAGCAGATCAAGTTTGCTTCATTCCATACCCTCGGATTACTACCTCGGGAATAAACTGGTTAGCTGTTATCAAAGTTACACCTCGAGGACGAATAATCGCTGGAGATGAACCACCATTACAAGAAGAAAACACCAATGAGATCGAGGTAGCTGAAGCAGAAATTGATGAGTTCTTACTCATTGATCCGCATAATCGTGAATACGAAGATGTTCCTGATCACTCAACGGACGAAGGTGTAGACGATGAGTTTTTAGAAAATGATGATGTTTCAACAGATGACGACAATGTATCCGAATGAATTATGTATGTTTATAAGTTTTTTTAATCACAAAAATGAATTTCGATTATATATGTTTTAAGTTTGTTTAATCACAAAATAAATTTGCATTTGGGGTTTAGGGTTTATGTGTAGAAGAGGTTAGGAGTTTGGTGGTAGAAGAGGTTATAAGTTAAGGAAGTTGTGGTTTGGGGTTTGGGGTTTCGAGTTTAGGGATTTATAAACCCTTTCCTCGTAAAACCCTAGTAAAAGAAAACACGGGCATATCTAATTCCTCGTAAGGTCCTAGTAACCTGTACTAGGGCTTTACGAGGAAAAAAACACGGGCATAGTAAGTTCCTCGTAAAGGATTTCCTCGTAAAGCCCTAGTAACAGGCTTAAGAGGACCTTACGAGGAAATAGAAACACGGGCATAGCTATTTCCTCGTAAAGCCCTAGTATAATTACTAGGGCTTTACGAGGAAACCAAATTCCTTATATATACTCGAGTAATCCAGTTTCTCATTTTCTAGTAACCTTCTCTCTAAATCCTCTAAAGGTACTCTCTAATTCGTAGTTAGGTGATTAGATTAGGGAATTTAGATTAGGTGGTTAGTTTAGGGAATTTAGATTAGGTGGTTAGTTTAGGGAATTTAGATTATGTTCGTTTACTTTTATTTAGTGTTTTTTTAAATTATACGGTGAATTAATGTTTTGATTTTTTTTTTAAATATAGATGCCTAGACAGAGCAAGCTTGCTAAGGCTGCCGGTAGGAGGACGTCGTCTCTCGAGGGGAGTCACTATGGAGACATGTTTGGGCGTCAGGATGCTCCGGGTTCATCTTCGTCAGCTCCCGGTTCATCTTCGAGTCCCGAGACTCAGGGAGCTTCTACGGCGTCCCGAGAACCACATCCTCCTCATCCTCCTCCTCCACCGGTCGGGGTTCATCCCGATTTGGATGTGCCGCCGAACGCACCCTTTGCGGTGTACACGGTGGAGGATATTTTGGCCCTTCCAGGCAGAGAAGGACTCGCAGAGCTAGACCCTATCCGACGGGACGGCCGAAACGTATTCTGGTATGTTTTAATTTTAAAAAAGTTGTTTAATTTATTTCTTAATTAACAAAATATTTAGAAATTAATCTAATTAATGATTTATTTTGTGTCTTCCCAGGTTTGGTGTTGACAATTGTGTCGGATCTAGCGTCTCGGACTGCATTAAGGGATACTTTCCCGATCCAGCTCCAAACAGGAAGATGACGGCGAGCCACACAAAAAAGACGTGGTTCAAATCATTCGCTGTAAGTTTAATTAGTTAATTTATTTTTAGTTATTTAAAATTATTAATATTTTTGAACTAATCCGTTTTTTATTTTACTTTGTTACATCAAAAGTATCGTTGGTCTATTGGGATTCACCAGCGGGTGAAGAAGGAGTTTGAGGCCAAGGCAAGAGCACGATTGCTCGACATGGTCTACAACTGGAAGGGCGACTACCAGGTATAGATTTATAAATTATAATATATATATATATAGTTTTAAAAATATTATATACTTTAATTAATTCTATTTTTTTAAATCAGGTGGATGGTTACGAGGCCGGGAAACCCGATTGCCTCACAACCACGGTGTGGGATGGCCTCATCAGCTTTTGGGGGTTGCCGGACTCGGTCAGAACCTCCAACACAAACTCCGAGAACCGCATGACCAAAGACGAGCATGGCAACACCAAGGTTCTTCACACCACTGGTCGAAAACCTCACGCGGAAATTCGTCTAGACATGGTAAAATGATTTTTAATAACTATTTATATTTTATTTATATATTCCAAATTAATATTTAATTTTATAAATTAATTTCAGGCTAAGGAGACAGGAGTTCTTCCGTCTCTGAAAGACCTATACGAGAGGACCCACCGGAACAAGGCTGGGCGGTTTGTAGATCCTGCTTCCGAGCGGATCTACAACGAGGTTGTTGCCCGAGTTGACGAACGCCAGACCCAGTTGACTCAGCAGGCTGGGACTCCAGTCATATTATCCACTGTTGAAGTGGATAAGATTTACGAGGAGGTAAATAATTTCTTTTTACTATTAATTTTAAATATTTTTTAAAATTTTTTCTTAATGTTATTAATATTTTTAATTACAGGTCGCCCCTAAGAAAAAGGGGCGTGTCATCGGGATTGGCTCGGTTAACGATGTCCCTGCAGCGACATCGTCTTATCATCAGCAGCAGCACGATGTCAATGCTCAGCTGCGCTCGGAGTTGGCTTCGCTCATCCAGCATGTCACTTCTCTCACCAATGTCATCGACATTATGGCGGTTGGAAACCCGCATTTGGAGGAGATGTTGCGTCAGAGACGGGAAGGCAGAGAGATTCCACCATCACAGTCACAGCCGGCCACCAACTACGGACAAGATTTCCCGAGCCAGGACGACTTCGTTCAGCAATTTCACGACCACCATCCGTAGTTTTTTTTATTTTAATTGTATAATATGAATTTTAAAACTTTATGTATATTATTTAGTTATTTATAAAATATTTTGTTTTTTAGTTTTTATTTATAATTTTATTTTTTTAATTTTTAAAAAATAAAATAATTATATTTATAATTAATTTTTTTTAATAGGGAAAAAACTATTTCGAAGCAAAATCCTCGTAAGGATTCCAAGTAAAATCCTCGTAATATTTCCTAGTAAGTTCCTCGTAATGTTTTACTACGATCTTACTAAGAAAACCTTACTACGATGTTACGAGGAAATGCTGCGAGGAGCTTACGAGGAAACCTGACCCATGACTTTACGAGAAAATGTTTCCTCGTAAATTAGCTACGACTTTACGAGGAAAAAGGCTTTACAATGAACGTTTTACGAGAAAACGAGTTTCCTCGTAATTTCCTAGTAAATGGCCATTTACTAGGAAATTACGAGGAAACTTGTCCTAGTAATGGCCGAGTTTTCTTGTAGTGTATTGTATAGATGGTGGTGATTAAGGCGGATTGGCTAGAGGTTCGTGTTCGTGGCTATCAAATAAAAATGGAAAGTAGTCAACCAGTTACTTTTAAAGGGTATTTTGGCATATATGTTGAATATTGTGGTCAACTTTTTTTTAGTTAGATAATGAATTAAATTTGTTTGATGGTCATACAATGTAATTCCCCTTTATTTTTGGTTATATTCCTAATTTTAATTTGTTTGGTAGCTACTGAGTGCAATTTCCCTATATACAAATCCTTAATATAAAAATATAATAGCTTATCATACGAGGTAGTGATCCCCGCCATGCGCGGAGTGAAACAATTGATTAAATTATTTATTTTACGTTGTACTAAGAGATTTGTCGGATAAATTTCCCTATAAATGAACATACATATATCTTTTTGGATTCAGTTGATCTATTCAGACTTCGGATTTTTAGAGTTATAAAGTTAAATCTAACTCTAATATTTACAAATTTCAGTATGAATTTGATTTAGATTTGATTTAGATTTGGTTTGAATCACAGTGGATTCAGTTCGGGTTCGAGTTCGGATACCTATTTTAATTGTGTAATTTAAAAAAAAATCTAAATATACTTAAGTCCTCAAAATCTAAAAATACAAATAATATAAAACATAAAAATTTGAATAATGTAAGAATAAATACTTAAATTCACACAAAAATTAGTTCAATTTAAATATTTAGATGGAGAGCAAATAGATATTTTCAATATTTTAAATATTTTTTTTGTTATTTTTAGAGATTTACTTGTGACTATATTGATAGTTTTTAAATATTTTCGTATTTTTGAATATCTAATAGATATAAAATATAAAATAATTAATATATTGAAGTATATAATTGTGATTTAGATATTTTTGGTATCTAAAATATTTCAGTTCGGATTGAATTCAGGTGTGGTTATCCAAATATTAAAAAATTAGATCTATCTAAATACTTAATCAGTTTTAGTTTGTGTTTAGTATTAATTTTAAATCAAGTTCGGTTCGGTTCTTAGAATCCATATGTTTTCAAACTTATTTTCTTCTACTAATATAAAGCAAAATAAAATAAATGTATTACAATAATTTTGGGATTATTTTACAGAAATGATTATTAGACCATACTTTAAAAATATCAATAAAAACAGTTGGGCGTCGTGTCAATATTGTTTGACATGTTGCAAACTGACGTAGTCTAACCAATATGTGTACTTTCTTATTAAAACTATTGGTAAATATAATAAAAACACGATATAATCGAATGAAATGAGTTAGGGTTGCGTCGAAAATAAAGTGATCTCTTCACTCGGGACATGAATTCTGTTTTTAATTGATTTCGTGAATTTCCTTTTAAAACCTTTTCTGATTTCTGATTTTTTTTTCTTCTAATATGATTATGTTTCTAATTCTTGATCTGATATGAAAACTTTATAAAGAAAAACAATACTGGATAAACTAAAGATCTGAATTTGTGTGTGGTGTTTTTACCTCAGTTTCCTCAACTCATAATCAATCACAATTATTTGTTGCCTTTGTGTACAATAACCTCAACCATGGCAAAGTTCGGCAAGGTACGCAACTTTCAATTTCTAAAAACATTCTTATTCCAGCATTTAGTTGATGCGAATCTTAATAATTTTTTTCCAACAACGATATTATTTAGTATTTGCACGAAGAGAATTTCAATTCACTAATACAAAGACTAAAAATGTAGGAACTAAAATTCAGTTGATTTTTTTAAAAAAGTAGTGTGTAAACACATTAAATTGTTTGTGGTAGAGTTATGAAAATTAATGTTTGAATGCATCAATTGTTAAATCATTGTGAGACTGATACGTCAACATTCCTAAGTTGAAATGATTGTAAGACTGCCACATATCAATGTATGTGTGAACATATTTATTACAAATGTTTCTCTTTTAATATATAGGAGATTACGTTGTAAATAGTACTAAATAGGTATGAAAGGATAATTATTATTGAAGATAGAAACTTTGTCTATATATAGAGAATGAGTGTGTTCTACAAGAGAGAATATACATAAGTGAATAGAAAATATATAGAGGATATGTGAAGTTAATGGACAATGATTTAGGTGATCTGCTTGATCTGTGTGATATGCTTTCCTTATTCTGTCACACTCCCTCAAGACGGACGATCATGAGAGAGTCTGATCTTGACAGCTAGTGTGTCAAACCGAGCACGTGGGAGAGGCTCTGTGACGGCATTTGCTAACTGATCGCGAGAGTTTTATACTCGAAGTTGACCGCTATGAACAAATTATCGAACAAAATGATAATCCCAAACAATGTGTTTCATTCTTTAATGAAATACCAGATTTGCAGCTAGGTACGTTGCTCCAATGTTGTCACAGTAATTATTGGTCTGGTAGAGGGAGAGATCTCGAGTTCTATGAGGAGAGATGATATCCAGCAAAGCTCTGAAGTAGTGAATGCAATAGCACGATATTCTGCTTTGGTGGATGAGCGAGTGACCCTGTTTGCTTCTTTGATGACCAGGCAATGGGATGGCTCCCAGAGTAGACAATGTACATACTAGTTGAGCTGTAATCATATTTTTGTTCTACCCAGTTGGCATTGGTGAAGGCGTGGAGATCATTTATGTTGATGGTACTGAAGTAGATGCTGTCAGACTGAGTTCCAGACAGGTAACCAAGTAAACGTTTCACAACTGACCAGTGTTCCGTCGTTGGTCGATGCATGAACTGCAAAAATTTGTTAAATGAGAAGGAGATGTCTAGTTGGGTGAGGGAAATATATTGTAAGCTTCCTACAATCGTGTGATACTCTGTTGCATCATTCAGTGGGGAGCCAAAGAGGAGGTTGAGAGAGGAATAAGACTCCACTTGTTTTGCAACCGGTTTAGCATTGTCCATGTTTGCTTTATGTAATAAATCTGCAATATAATTACTTTGTCTTAAGTGTTATCATGTAGATGTTCTACTGACTTCAACTCCTAAGAAAAAAAGTTAGATCACCTAAATCTTTTAATGAAACCGAGTAAGTAAGGATTGAATAAAATGTGATATATGTGCAAGATTGTTGCCATTAATGTTGTCAACATAGACGAGAATATAGAGCATAATGTTGTCTCGATTGTAGATGAAAAGAGAGGCATCAACTACAGAGTTTTTGAAAAAAAACTGCAGTAAGAAACCCCCTAACTCATTATACCATGCATGTGGTGGTTGTTTGAGACCATAAATTTCTTTACGACATTTGCAAATTGCTCTAGGATTGTATTTGTCTTGAAAGCGATGTGGTAACATCATATGGACCTCCTCATCGAGATTTCCTTGGAAGAATGCATTGTTGACGTCAATTTGTTGCAGAGGCTACTAGCAAGTAACTTTTTTGCTTAGGACAATACGAATGGTGGCTGATTTCACAACTGGGCTGAATGTGTCCTAATAATCAATGCCGGGTTTTGGTGTGTATCCTTTTGCGATAAGCTGGATTATATTGCTCTACTGTGTCATTAGGTCGTCGCTTGATTGTGAACACCCATCTGTACCCTACAACTTGGCAGTAGTAGTTAAATTAATTAAATTCCATGTATGATTACAAATATGAGAATTTATTTCTTCAAGCATGGCTTTAAGCCACTCTTCGCTTTCAAAGCTTCTGCCACTATTCAAGAAATGGGTTACGAGGCTGGTGAAATCTTCGTATGGAGGTTGAGCTTCTGGACAGGTTTTCTTGTGCGATTGCTGGTGCGTAGGTGATATAGCCTATTTATTACCATTTTTGGGCTATGTTATGGACTCCATTTAGGGTTTATTATGTATGTCTAGGCTATGTTTTAAGGTCTTTACATGTCCAGGTACGTTTTGGAGATATATGGAGATACTTGGAACTTTTGGAGCATTTATAGAGGAGAATAATCCGTAACTAATCTCTGAGAGAGTCGAAGTACAAGATTGCCTTGGATCGACGACACTATCCTGAAGTCGACCAATGTTACATGACCAAGATCGATCGATACGGAACACTTGCCATTGATCGATGACCAATTCGTAGACAGCCGCTTTCAAGCCCAAGTTAGAGAAATACACAAGATTACAAGTTTACCCCTAGACGAGTTTTGACCTAGATTTTAGGGTTTTTATATTTATATTTATGTATGAGAAAGGGAGAAAAAAAAGATAATATAGTAGACAATATTCTTAGGGAGATTTGTATTAGAACCCTAGTGTTTTATCTATGCATTATATTCAAATCATTATTCTTACTTTGATTATGTATGAGCAGTTATTAACTAGATTTAGGGTTTATTAATGGTACTGATGGATTAGCCAAACAATAGAATTGTTAGGGTTATTATTAGATATATTAATAGAATTGTGTTTATTACTTGTGTTCTAGAGTAGCTAACTGGAACCATGATAATAAGATAGTTAGACGCAAGCGAGAGCATGGTCTACTGTCGGAATTTATTCTAGTGAGATAGGTTGCTAGAAACAGACGAGAGTTGATTTAGTTAATCTAGTGAACTTATCGAATTAGGTTATAAAGCTTGACTCAAGAAACCAGATCGACGCAAGATCATTGCCATCGATCGATGGTCATTCTGTGTCAACAAGCGAGAGCTGAGACATTGGACTTAGTCAATAGATTAGACTTGCAGCGAGAGCTGGTTGTCTTTTACATTAGATATCGTGTTCTATGATTAATACCCTTAACTTTTATCTTCTATAATCCACTGGCCTGAAACCCTAGATCTAGCATATTTACATTTACATCTAGTTAGTTTATTAGCATATTTCCATATTTACATTATTAGCATATTTTCATATTTACATTATTAGCATATTTCCATATTGCATCTATACTCTCTAATAAGGAACATTTCCTTAGACTGATTACTTGTTACCAATATATATATAATTACCTAGCTTAACTTTAGGAATAAGAAATCTATTGTGTGCCATTGTTCTCTGTGGATTCGTTCCCGAAGTACTACACCTGATCTCTCTTGGCAAGAGTATTATTTTGTGTGTTAGGATTAAGGTTTAATTTGATAGTTGATTGTTTAGGATATTTATACCCTGCTAGAACAGCAAACAACACGCATGTCAAATTTGGCGCCGTTGCCGGGGAACATTGATCACCATTAGATTTAATTTCTAGGGTTTAGTCTAGGTTTGTTTTACTTTCAAGTTACTGATTTTCTTTTCTTTTGTGTTTCAGGTGCATGCAAAAGTGTACCAGGACCAATACAAGACAAGAATTAGTATTCTCAGACCCGCAAAAACTCAAACATATAATCCGTAAAGAAAGACGACAAACATCGGTCGATGGCATACATTCAGCATCGATCTACACTTCTTTACAGATAGCATCGACCGGCATCAGAACTCTAGCATTGACCGACATTGATCACTTGGCATCAATCGACATCATCTCATCTGCATCGATCGACGACAGCAGACGAGTTCAGATGGTTGTGCCTATAATTGTGGTTCATAATGAGAATGGTGACTTGCATGAACTCAACGGTCATTTGCGTAATGCAACATGTCTAAAGATAGACGATCAAGGGGCTGTAATTCCTGATACAGAAGTAGAAGCAGACGCTGTAATAGCTCAACATGAAGCTAAAGCCCAAGCTGCTAAAGGCATGGAGATTTTGAGACCAATAAGAAGATCAAGGGTCGAATTTTTGTTTGAAAAAGTACTGGAGGGACAGCAGAAGATGACTGTAGACTTCAATAAGAAGTTAGATTTCATGTACCTCCACTTAAACACAAAGATCAAAGATCTCGACACTCGTGTGGGGAAGCTGGAAAGTCAAGTAACTCAGGCGAGTGAAGTCCTTAACAAATTACAGGCTATTCTTAGGTAATCTAGACTTAAACATCACGTCAATGTTGTGATTGATGATGATTTATGGGTAGAAGTCAAGAGAGAAAAGCCTTAGCAGAAAGAGTTCTATATAGGAAAACCGAGTTTGTCAGGCAGCCCACACATGCATCGATCGACACAAGTTACTGAGAATTGATCGACGGTTCATGTTGACTTGAAAAA